>JAPWLS010001469.1:0-47717 GCA_028551675.1 Tineola bisselliella
ACTTATATATTTGCTTAAGTGGACTTTTTATAGGTTTAACTCGTAAGGGGCCATCAATAAATTACGTCACACGAATTTCATAATTTTTTGACCCCCTCCCCCTTCATTGTCACATCTGTGAGCTACTGTGACGTCACATATTTTGCAATTTTACACCTAGAAATTCAATAAAATGTATGAGATTTAACAAAATAATGTTTTAATACTTAGAGATATTATATTTTGAAATGTGATGTCACAAAATTTAGGATCCCACCCTTTCCCTTGTCATACCAAGCCACACTTCGTCGACCCCCTCCTCCCCTCTAACGTGTGACGTCATTTATAAATGGCCCCTAACTCGAGCTATAGTAGCTACTGTAAAACTAGTAAAGCGATTAAATCTATAAACGGTCTACCTTATAAATATATAAGCAGCGATTTTTTGAAATAATTTGTATTTGATAATTGTGTTTTGCACTAGCATTTGTTTTTTTTTTATTTGCTTTTTTTTATTATTTTCTTTTGTTTTTTGTTTTAATGATTAGCAAGCTCGTATCGCGAGTGTGTGCAGTGCTGATTCGGGATTCAGGTCTCAGGACACATTGCATCGTCAGCTCTCGCTCTACGTTGATAATGTGGGTGGCTTTTTATTTTTTATTGCTTTTAACCCTTAGATCGGGCGCGCTGTGCTTGACGGGCTCAATTGAGAAATATTTTTCTAATTAAATCTAAGATGAAAATTAAAATCAATCTTTTTATTGGAATGTTTAGAAATAAATATTATACAAAAGTAATAGAATTTTTTTTCCCCCTTTAAATTAGACTAAAAACTAAAAGAGTTCATAGAACCTATAATTGCTGTGCCTGTGAGTATTTGAGTTTAGTTTTTTTAGATAGACTCTCTCAGACCAATCTACACCTTAGATTCGATATAACATAGTCGATGATATATAGTACAGTATTCTATTCAGTTTGGGGGTCAGAGGTTACATTCCTATATGTACAGTCTAAACTCCATGTAACGTTACTCGATTTAACGACAAATTTTCTAAAGCCTTGAAATCACTTGTCTGATATAAACGTTTTCTTTTTTAATTCAGATTTTTCTTCTCTTCATTTAACGACAACTCTCTATAACGTCATAAAATGCACAGTCCCTTCATTGTTGTTGTATAGAGTTTACATTGTATTTATTTATTTTGTTAATCAAATGTCATTATATGACCAGTGGGCTTATCACGAATTTAGTGTGGCTTTCGAATCGAGCTGTCACAAGTAAAACGGATCCGTTAGCAATCGGGATCATGAATTTTTACTAACGACTAACGACCACCAGCAATCTATCACATGAACGAAAGATCGAGACGTTCGAAAATTAACAAAAACTATCTAAAATATTGTAGTTCCAAATCCGCACGCGGTGGCGCTGCTCAAATTTCCATACAAAACGCTTGAAGCGAACTCGGTTCGAAAGCCTGACTAAAATTCGTGATAAGCCCACTGAACACTGCTTAGTGTCAGCTTAATATAGAGTAGATAATAATAATAATAATAATAAATTCTTTATTGTACCAAAAAAATTACAAAAGACGAACTTAATGCCTATAATAGATGAAGAATTTTAAAAAAAGTATAATTTTGATGAAGTTAATATTTATTAACATTTGAATTTTTATCCAGGGTTCTGATAACCAGAGTGTTAGTAGCGAATGTACGACGCCCGCGAAGAGTTGCGCCGATGATATGTCAGTCACTGGTGACTCTATGACTAACGCAGGTTGGTATGCATGACATTATTTAGACAAATTAATACCTGTTAGCCGAGTTAACCCTTACATCAAAACGTAACCTAAGTGTCCTAGCTTATTTTAGCTTAATATCATATACAAGGGTGAAAAAAAAACCCATTTGTAAATGTATTTTATGCGTTTTATATATTTTCAAATGGATACAGGTTTTGTAGGTATATTAGTCATAGAAAGAAAAGCGATCGCGGTGTCGTGAACGGCAAAGGAGATATCTGCGTCCCTTTCACACATGCCTCAACGATAAAACTATAGCTGTCCCTTTCTAATGATTGTTTCTTCCAGTTCAGAGTCCAATCTGTATCCATTTGAAGATTGTCGACTGTACGACTCCACGGGAATTTTATTCGTTTATTCTAGTTCCTATCCTAGTTAGATGAAACTCTCGTGTTCAAATCTGTAGCTTTTTCCTCAGCTTCAGCGACATGGCCAGACTTGAAAGACACGGCTCAATTCGAAAGAGCTGCTACTGCTATAATGGCGGGACGACCACATACTATATCAGCTGGTAATTAATTATTCATTTAAAATTCTCAAATATTACTTTTATTATGGGATCAAAAATGTTGGTCCTTCGAGCCGGATACGAATCGATGTCGCATAAGGTGGCTAATATTGAACACTGTCAATCTTTTGACTCTAAAGCCCGCATTGAGAGGATAATGCACAGGCAATGAGCTCTTGAAACTTGGGGTTTTAGTGGAACATTTATTCGGGAATCGCGCAGTATTCTAGACTTTAGTTATAATCAGAAGCTCGAGTATTGTTTCTTAATACGGGCCTTCGAATACTCTCACATGTTTTAAATAAAGTTATTATTGTTATGTTTATTTGAGTTTGGTGTGTATAGACCAGCGGTTCTCAAACTTTTTTGGCGAAGGAAAAAGCCATAATATAATTATAAAAAACTGATTTATATGCATTTATGAATAATCATATTGCAATGTAATATTACGTAATATTTAGTTGGAATATTTAGATGTAACCTTATAATCTCCCTTTGGTAGGTATTTTTTGCAGTATTTTAGCCCTAGGGTTCCGCGGAACACCACTTTGAGAATGGCTGGACTATACTGATATACAATTGACTGTTACATTTTAGGTTATGAGCGTGGTCATCCACGTACCGCTTTGAGTGTGAACACGTTTTCTGAGCAAGAGGGCATTTATGCTAGACCACCGTTGCCGACGGTAAATTATTTTATTTATTTCTTATTTATCATAAATTTAAATTGGGGAAACTTAATATTTCTAACTGGATTGTTTTTTTGTACCAATAAGAATGAATATTTAGTGTTTAGACTATTATTGTATTATTATATATTTTTAGCGTTGTTCATCACTCGAAAGGCCAAGTGTTCCATTGAAGACTGTATCACAAGACCTGAAGACTTGTAAACCATCGTCGCTGCCTCCGCATCTCACTAAAGGTGCGTTTTGTTAGCACAAGGGTTCGATTGTCAGTCGAAATGAAAATGTTTTTATGTTTCTGCTGTTCTTGTCCTAATATCAATAGTGCGGGATGTCTTAGTGTGTGTTCGTTTATGTTGCAGAAATGCCTCAAGCAGTGTATGTGAACATGTCTGAATTAGCAAACCTTGCCGCCAATAGAGCTCACCAGGAGCAGCATCCTGTTCAAGAAAAGGTTAGTTTTTAATGTTCACTTCAATATCACTTCTCTTCTTTAGCCTATAGTTAACTTTATTATTACGTATAGAATTAGTGTCGTTCATAATATATTTATTTATTACTTAATAATAGAGAAAAAATAATAATACAGAGTAAGTGAGTGAAGAGATGGCGGCCTTATCGCTAAGAAGCGATCTCTTCCAGTCAACCAACTTTTAGGTGTAAAGCAATGCAGAAGAGAAATAGTGTCGGTTTAGGTCATTGACGGACGTGATTTAACTTATTTAAACTAATTTTTGCGGCTGGAATCATGGTCTATCTGGTGTCGAGGTTAGCTGCAAAGTTTTCGAAAATAATTTTTGTAAAAATGCCTTAGAAAGTACCTATTTTTAAATTAATTATTCATATTATGAATCCTGATCGAATTTCAGGTATAGTATATTTCTCCTCGTCCTGATATTCTTAGCACTGGGTATCCTAATATTTTAGTCAGGGACAGAGTATTGTATGTGCTTATGTATACTATTATATAAAGAGGAAACATTTGATTGTTTGTATGTATTGAATAGGCTCCGAAACTACTGGACCGATTTGAAAAATTCTTTTACCATTAGAATTGTAAAAAATCCCTGATGAACATAGGCTATATAATATTTTCAATTGTTTTTTAAAGAAATATTACATTTTAAGTTCACACAGTGTGGAAGGCATTCTCTGTTGACTGAAATATGAAACATTATTATATTATATATATATTATATATATTATATAATAATATATAATATATATATATATATTATATATTGGGCTAGGTTTTCTCCAAATTAAACAAGTTTAGTATTAAAAATACATAGGTCGTTTGACCATACGCGTCTCTCATGTTTATTAATTTTAATACTTTAATAAGAATATAGTGTATTTGTTTTTTTAATCGACGTAAAATATCCTCATGTTGTTAAGTTTATCTATCTCGAACGTTGGGCGGTCGCGTTTTGGACGCAGCGATCTGTAATAAAACATGTATCTGTATTTCTAATATTCAAAAAGCACACGATCTTATGTAGTAACTCAAATATCATATTCCTATCCCTACTAATATTATAAATGTGAATGTGAGTTTGTTCCACGCAATAATTACTTAACCGATCATCATAAAACTTTGTACACATATTTTTGGAGGTACTACATGAAGTAACATAGGATACGTTTTATTTTTGACTATAGTTTCAGTTGTTTGGAATCATATTGATTCATTTCTATTGAAATGATCTCTGGTACTTATTAATGACTTAAATGCGAACGAAGCCGCGGGTAAAAGCTAGTATACTATAAATTCAAAAGTACCATTCAGTCATTCGAAGCAATAATATATTTAATTAGAATAAGAATTAATTATTGTTAGTTATATTGTAAAAGTATGAGTAATGAACTTACAATCTGTTCCATTTAAATTTATTAGCGAGCGCTATCGATAAATGCCCTTCCTTGACTTGTTTATCGATAATTCTCTCGACTAACCGCAGCGATGCGAACGTGCTTTGCACATTTGACGGTTGTCGATTGCGTGAT
Organism: Tineola bisselliella; assembly: GCA_028551675.1. Taxonomy (NCBI): domain Eukaryota; kingdom Metazoa; phylum Arthropoda; class Insecta; order Lepidoptera; family Tineidae; genus Tineola; species Tineola bisselliella. Next base: position 4,986 of record JAPWLS010001469.1, read on the forward strand.
GACATCTGTAATATACGAATGAGGGTAGGTAGAAGAATAAAATAGTTACGCGAATTAGTTTAAAAGACTTTGCGGCTTTCTGTCGTTTTTTTTATTCGGTCGTTTATTATTATTGTTTTATTATTTATTTATTTGATATTCTTCTCGCCATACGCCTTTCCGAAGTCACGGTAGAGTCTAACGACGAGCAAGTGCACGCCTTTAGTGCCTACGCTAATAAACGATTTTCATTTCATTTCATTATGAAACTAATTGAGGTAAAGAGGTTGTTTGGTCAATTACGCTTTGAAAAGGACTTAGTAATATAAACGATTACCATAAGTTCTATAGTATCGAATAGTCGGTCCAGTTCTTTCCTCTCGCTCGCACTTAGTGCCGTCTCGTTCGTGTCAAAAATGCCGGTGTCGCGAAGACGCTCTTTGATTTTGTCCAGCGTTATTGGCGGGCTCAGATCGTCGATTTCTTTTATGTTTCTCGATTCTTGTCCCGTATTTGTTGATTGTGAGCTGGAATTTTGAATGGTTTTATTTATAGTTATGGTCTCAATATGGTTTAATAATGTTTATAATAATTTTCAACCATGAGCGTAGCCAGCCATGGGCTCAGGGTGGGGCAGCAATTTAAAATAATGGGTAACTAGCAAATACCCGCGGTCTTACACCGGTTATTTTTTCATACAAAAAGGTTACACACACCCTATAGCACTCCCAAAACAGATAATTAAGTTTTTTAGGTTTGATTAGGTACCTCACAGGTCAGAGCCAGAGAAGAAAATTGTTTTTCTTTCATGAAATAAAGAATTCTCTTTGAAACTATATCAACAAAAAAAAATTAATATTGCATTGATAACTTGTCAGATGATGTCAAAGTGTTAAAACACATATAAAACAAATGTTAATTGACAAAGCATTTTCACTCGCTGAATGAAGCTACAAAGGACTGTGAAATGTTATTATAATATTTGTTGTTGAAGTGAGCAGGGGGCGCTGTCGTCGTTGCTGCGTATTGTTGTATTTTGACAAGTCCAAGTGTTCCAATTGGAATCTATGGATTATGTTAGAAAATAGAGAATAGAACAGATACTAACAAAGATTTTTAGGAGAAATGTGATTATGAAATCTGTCATTGTCATTTAAATATGAGTTTTTTAATATCAAATATATTTTCAATAAACTTACCAAACATAATGTATGTGGTTTAGAATTGTAATTCTGTAATAATAAATTACAATAATTATTAATTTATATATATATTTTTTCATTATTATTATTTTATGTACAGGCCATGATTGACGAGTTTCTTGTGGTATTCTTCTCGTCATACGCCTTTCCGAAGTCATGGTAGAGTCTAACGATGAGCAAGTGCACGCATTTAGTGCCTATGCTAATAAACGATTTTTATTTCATTTCATATGTTTTGCTTGATATTACATTACTAATGGCATGTATGTTTGTGTTGAAATATTACGTTACATTCGTGGTATTTACTTCTAATAGAAGTTATTTTTGAATTCATATTTTATTAATAACTTGCGTTTTATTGTCACGTAAATAATTTTAAAAAAAGAACTCACATAAAGTAGTATTTGAACGGATAATAATGCATTATTGTTTTTACGTATCACGTGTTCGCTCTCGGCTCTAACGTTGCAACTAAATTCGACACGCGGTTTCGATATTATGAAATGTTATTAAGTTCTAATCTGCTGGAAAATCCGTATAGTGCGTGTTTTTAATATTGATACTCGCTTAGGTTGACTATATCGCTGTCCTTATCTTGTGCTTTCACGTGTGAGCGAGAAAGTAATATAATATATAAGTAATATAAGTATAATATATATAATAATAGAGAGTGAACGCTATAGTAAGCCGAAAATAATTTATTTATTACTTTATGATATAGTAAAATACAGCAAGCGAGTAAAGTAGAGATGGCGGCCTTATGGCTAAGAAGCGATCTCTTCCAGGCAACTAATTTACATTAATTAATTTTTGGAATAAGGTAGTCCTCGTTTTACGTCATTTCGTTTACGGCAGTTGAAATTTTGACACCTTTCTTCGTTTTACGTCGCGGATATGTGCCTCGTTTTACGTCACGGATATGTATCTCGTTTTACGTCGTTTCGTTTTTCGTCTCTATTCTCTGATATCTAACATGACGTAAAACCGAGAAAACAATTTTTTCTAAGATACAGTATTATCGATATCGATATTTTAAACGTTTAAGAGGCAATAAGCTTAATATCGGATGCAGATTAAAATAAAAAAGCAAGTTTATGACGTTATTTAACACTAGATTTACCAGACCAGTCAAAATGACTAGTTCTTGCAAGATCAAATTAAAATTCCTACTGCGTGTAACATTTTCTTTAATTTTTCTAATCTTCTTTAATTTATAACAGAAGAATTAGTTTTATGAATTTTATATCATTTTATATATATATTTGTAACAAATATTCTTTTTTGGTTTTGGTAAAAATAGGTATATTTAAGCTGGTAAATCTAGTGTTAAAAGCATGTAGCAAGACTATTTATTCCATCTATAAACTATGTTAAAGCGTTTTGTTTTGACCAAAGACGTAAATATTTTCATTCATGCGTGCGCGTTTCTCGCGTTACAACGAAACGTTTCGCTGTTATAATATATCCTCTATTCGCATTGTTTGTATCTGTGTTTTAGCTACGTATATTCGAAATAGATTATTGTTTTGTATTGATAGGGTTGTCATTAGTTTATTTATTTATTCAGACCAGAGGCTGCTCGTCCTAAAGAGCGCTGGTGCAGTGCACTCCCACGAAAATTACAGAAGTAATCTATATTTCTTCATAATGCATACTATCCTTACATAACATTTATTCTATTCTACTATGCCTATACAATAGTATATTATATTACCTATATCTATGCCGCTGTAATATAAGTTCTGTAATTTTCGTGAGAGTGCACTGCACCAGCGCTCTTTAGGACGAGCCGCCTCTGATTCAGACTACCCACAAAATTACATTATAACTACATATTACAAACTAAATGAAATTTTAATTATAGGATAGGATGGCATGCTCAAGATGATAAAGGGATAGATAACACTTCTAGTAAAATTACAAAAATATATAGTTTAGATGTTACATTATAATAATAAAAAAGAACCAAATAGGTTTATGGAAGAGAAGAATAAAATAGTTAAATAAAAATCTTGCAATTTAAATTCTTAAATAAAAAAAATTTTAATCGCAATTAAATTATTAGAGCAGCTATTCTCAAAGTGTGTTCCGCGGAACCCTAGGGCTAAAATACTGTAAAAAATACCTACCAAAGGGAGATTATAAGGTTACATTTAAATATTACGTAATATTACATTGCAATATGATTATTCATAAATACATATAAATCAGTTTTTTATAATTATATTAAGGCTTTTTACTTCGCCAAAAAAGTTTGAGAACCGCTGTATTAGAGTTTTAACACCTAAAATGCCTTTTACAACTTCTCTAGGCGTCTTGTAGAGCATACTCAGACATATGTTATGTTATGTGATATATATGTTTGTATGAAACAATTCTAATAGGAACACGAGACGCTTGTTAGTTTCGCTTTTGGTATAAATAAATATATTTTTCTACATATACATATATGTTAATGATATTATTAATTTACCATGCGTTGCCAATTGGCGTGAAGATAAGCCGATAGCTCTGTAAGGACATTGTTTTTTATGTACGAAATATGTTCACGGTTATGGTCTTATTAATAAGGTGTAGATAGAGGTATTTCATTTAACTTATTTAAAATACCTTTTGCGGCTTATTGTCGTGGTGAGCTTGTCATTATTACGTTGGTTGTAAAAATTTTGAAACGTTAAATTTAAATTGAAATAGTCAAAAAAGTGAGAGGTAGTACTCAAAAAAGGTAACAAAAGAAGAAATACGTCTATAATGTTTTCCTCTCTTTCACACAGGTTTGCTCGGAGAGCAGTGCGAGTGAGTCATCATTAGAGTCGTCGAGCGGGTATGGCAGCCAAGGAGCGTTCGCAGCCGAGGAGCATGCGCATGCGCAACAATTGGCACACGCTGAAGGTTTTATTACAAATATTATTAGCATGTTTTTTTTAGTTTAAATGTCAGTTTTAGTGTTTATTTCTTTTAAAGCATGTCTTTTTTTAATTTTTTTTTTTATGTTCAGCTTTGCATGCGTTTTATTTTTTTGTTTCACACACACACAGTCGCCTCAGAGATTGTAACGCTAAGGCGGGACAGAGACGGCGATGTTTCTATCGCGGCCGCGCGCGAGAGTTTCTCAATATCTCTCGGCAGCCTCGAGGAGGCCGTAAGGAGTTTAGACGAGGTCAATGATTGCCCACCATTTGCCACTATATGTAAAACTAAACCTTCAGTGCCGAAGCGGAGGCCTGTGTCGATGACGGGTAAGTGATTTTGTGATGATATACTAATGATTATTATGGCTGTTTTTTGTGTGTGATTTTGTTTTCCCTTCAAAACTTTTTATTAAATCTACTTTTAACTTGACTGAAACACAATAATCTCAAATATATGTCTAATTTCAGCAGCTGCATGGTCACGGCGTGGCTCCTCCTGTTCATTGGGCAAACCACCGCCCCCGGTTCGACGCTCGTCTTCCATCTCTAGACCACAAAAGCCTACATACATTCAGGTGAATTTTGTATCTCTTTAAATATTAAAAAAAAAAAAGTTATTTAGGCAACTGTATATTCTAAAATTGGAAGGTGTTTTGGGAATAGACTGAAATGTACACCCTCTCATATATGTGTGTAGCAGTTACCTTGACTCTTAGACTGTCAGCTTAGCCTCGGACTACATATATATGTACTGTTTTAACTGAAAATTATGTATGTGTAAAATAACTATATGTCTATAGAAGAATCAGAACTCGCAATATATAATGTAATTTATTTATATATAGCAAAATAACAATCAACAAGGATCTGACAATGACAACCTTCCACCACCGCCGGCGTTTCTTCTTCAGCCTGAAAGCGATATGGGTACGTATTACGGGTGTTTTGTCACAGATAAGAATAATTAACCGATAGAGGTCGCGCTAAACTATTACTAAATTATTTTGCTTATAATTCCTGCTACATTAGGTTGATGAAGGAAAATAACCTTCACCAACATTCAATAACTTGCTCGACGCGTTTCGCCACTTCACTTGACATCATCAGGATACGTGAAGTGGCGAAACGCGCCGAGACAAGTTATTGAATGTTGGTGGAGGTTATTTTCCTTCATCGACCTAATGTAGCGGGAATTATAAGCAAAATAATTTTAAATAATTTCCTTTAATATTGATTTCCGCAAAGTAACGCCTGAAATAATTAATTATAAACTATTATGAGTTTAACAATCGAAGATGTTTACTTATTTATTTTAATTAACAATAATAATTTTTTTCAGGACATCAAGGAATAAATGTAGCTGAAACAGTGAAACAGTTGACGGAAATAAAACACATGCCGGCGTCACCGAACCTAGTGCGCAGGACGATGCAGCACCAAACTCAATCTTCAGCATCGACGTTGTCCCCAACACAATCAAATTTGAGCACATTTCAGCAGGCGAAGAGCAATTTGGCGGCTAATCTCAATCCTATATACGGTCAGACTGGTCAAAGGTGTGTTGTAATAATAAAAAGTAGATTTCTCCTTACATTATAAGCGGGGCAGGTCAAAATGCCTGTAATATACCTATTTTTACTGTATTGGTATAAATTGTTTAAAAAACATATTATAATATTGTAATCCCTACTAATATTATAAATGTGAATGTGTGTTTGTTACGTTTACACGCAACAACTACTTAACCGATCATCATGAAACTATGTAGACATATGTTTGGGGGTACTAGAAGTAATATAGGATACAGTAATACCCCGCTTTACACGACTCCGTTATGCGCGGTTTCACTATAACGCGAAATTCATATTTCGCGCTCAATTGCCCCGCATTATGCGAAAGAGTGCGTATAAACATAATGTAGTCATCAACTTCTCTAATGTCGCGGGAATTTCAGTTTTTTCCGAAACGTATCACTCGCGTATAGCGGGGCATTACAGTACTTTTTATTTTAAAAAAATATGATTTTTGACTATAGTTTCAGCTGTTTGGAATCATATTGATTCATTTCTATTGAAATGATCTCTGAAACTTATTTAATGACTTAAATGCGAGCGAAACCGCGGGTAAAAGCTAGTACATTATGAATCAAAAATTATCGCGATTTTATCAAATTTTATTGAAATTGTATCAGAGCATAGGTTGGTTTTTCGCTCGCTATGCATAGCAGTTTGGTTTGTTTGAATACCCGCTCGAACTGTGTTAAATTTTTATAGATAACAAAGGTCCATAGCATTTTTTTTAAATTTAAGTAGAAAATTACTTGAAAATATCATATTTAACACTAGGTTTACGGGACGCGTCAATTTGACGCATTTTAACTTTTATCAGATAATTACCAAAAATGGTTTAAATTTTTATTTTATCTCTTTGTATGACTTTTATTCATTGATCGAGGGAAATATATATTGAAGTCTATTTTCTTTAAAAGTGTTGAATTACTGAACTTGTCTATGTGGTATACCTATCGCTACGATATGCGTCAAACTGACGCGTTTTAGTAGAAGTAGGTATATAGAAAACGTCCGTAAACCTAGTGTTAAGCAACCTAATTATGTTGTTTTTTAAAATTATCACTTAAATACAGTAAACCCCATTATAACACGGTAGATTGGTTACGCGTTATAGGAAAACGCGTTGTACGAGTATACTATTATAACGCGATCATAATACCCCTGATATCGCGTTTTGTACACTATATTCACATTTAACTTATCTTTTTAAAGGGGGTTTAAATCGAATATTAAGAAAAAACTATGTTATGATCGATATATGTGAAATTGATTATGAATTGAATAAATCATTATAAATTTCACAATACAGAAATAAACACATGTATACGAGGTACACGAGTTCGCGTAATATAAAAACGCGTTATAAGAGTACCGTGTAATAGGGGGGATTACTGTATCTAGTTATATATCCTTTTATTTTTAAGTTAGTTGATAGTATATAGTGATTAACGATTGAAACAATGCATTTGTTGTTTTAGAATAATAGCTCACGAGAACGCAACATTCAGAAAGAACAGTCTTAATTCGTCGAGTTCCGATTTGGCCTCGCTTTACGGCGGCACTGCTAGGAACAGCCCACACGGCTCCACTCCGTCCACTCCCAGCTATGGGGATAACATGACGAGTTTTGGTCCCAGGGTCAATCACGAACACTATGGTTCCACTGGTAATGATTTTTTTTTGTATGTAGCGTAATTTAATCTGTGATCATTACTTAAATGCATTTTTTTCCCATTGTATACAGTCAAAGTTATGTACTAATAAATAATAAATCTTTAAACACGGCAACCATTAGACAGTAATCAAAATAAAATATTAATTTGCATTTTTCGTTCTGTTATTTGTATATTAATAAGTAACGGTTGAAACGATTTCTTATAAATGCGTGTAACAGAACGTAATGACAGCTAGGTGACAGTAGACAGTTGCAATGGATTATTGTCATTGGTCAAAAATCACGTCAATAATTTTTCAAGCGTGTGATTGGTCTATTTTGTTTCGTATGACTGAGTGATGTAAGAACTTTTGATCTCTACTCAAATAATCTATGCTATGTGTGGACTAAGTTATAATATATGTAATATTAAAGGAAATTATTTAAAATTATTTTGCTTATATTTCCCGCTATAACATTCAATAACTTGTCTCGACGTATCCTGATGATGCCACGTGAAGTGGCGAAACGCGTCGAGACAAGTTATTGAATGTTGTAGCGGGAATTATAAGCAAAATAATTTTAAATAATTTCCTTTAATATGGAATTCCGCAAAGTAACGCCTGAAACAATCAATTATATGTAATATTATTTCTTATACAGGTTACAAAACGCAGCAAGATAAAAAATACGGCCAGAGTAACACGATATACGCCCAACCGAGTCAGATAATAGCTGGCTTCAATAACGTGGCTATGGGCCGGCATAGTGAGGCTTTGAGCCCGCTGGCTATGAGGAAGAATATCGCAGCGAGGTCACAGAGCGCCGATAGGAGGCACAACGACCGTGAGTTGAGATTTTTGTGCGAATAATACTTGTTATCTGAACATGTGTATGTATTTTTCGTTTTTGTTCTACTAGAAGGTGGTCTGATTGCCAGCCTGAGTGCCAAGTTGACTCCGCAGTTATCTCCCCGTACATCTCGCCGGCCGATGTCCACCATCACACAGGCAGATCCTGCTAATAAGGGACTAGGTATGTAAAGAGTTTCTTGTGGTCTTCTCGTCATATGTCTTTCCGAAGTCATTGTAGAGTCTAACGATGAGCAAGTGCACGCCTTTAGTGCCTATGCTAATAAATTATAGTATATGTCAGTAGTAGTCGAGTTAAGCCTGCATAACGACAGTGTTAGACTGATAAGAGTATATAGTCATGACGATGCATATTTTGTATTTATTTATTTTATTTATTTACTCATTTACTTAAACTTAGCCAATTACAATATAAACACTATAATATTTAAAATAGTTTTATATAAACATTATAAAGCAGCCATTCTCAAAGTGTGTTCTGCGGAAAACTAAAAACTAAAAAAAACTACCTACCAAAGGGTAGTAAATTATAAGCTTACATCTAAATATTACGTAATATTACATTGCAATATGATTATTCATAAATACATATAAATCAGTTTTTTATAATTATATTAAGGCTTTTTCTTTCGGCAAAAAAGTTTGAGAACCGCTGATATAAACAATGAAAGAAGTGGAAAAAAGAAAGTAAAAAAGTATATAAACACTATAAATTAAAAAACAATATTTAAAGAACCATCATAACAGACACTACGGCTAACTTAATACTACCGTACTAGTAGCAACTGTAATGACGGTAGTTCAAAATTGTATGGATTATTTCTTTTTAGGTGTCGGTGTACAGCCAGCGTTTCTGGATAAGCTGTCAGCGACAATACAGCAACAGCAGCATAGGCTAAATCCAAGTAGAGCTAACACTGTTAGGGATATTATTAATGCGCACGCGCAGGTAAGTAAGAAACCAAAGTTGGTATATTTTAGTTTTGAGCTGAAGGTTTATTTTTGTGTTTGCATATTTCAGCCTGACCCGCGCGTCTGTCACACATCACTAATGGAGCAAATAAAACGTGGCGCAACACTAAAACGCAATAAACACTGCAACGACAGGTCTGCTCCGAAAATACGATAATTAAGAAAAACACTTCAGTGGCATTTTTTAACTTTCAAATTAAACAACTTTTCTTAGGTGACTGGGAGCGTATTTAAAAATAGACAAATATTTCTTGTTGAATTGCTTTATACAGAATAATCCGATCCTTTTCAGGTTTTATACATAGAGCCTTAAATTATTGACTTTATATAAATAATAAAGCCTTAAATTATTGACTTTATATAAATAATAAATACGCTTTGGAACGTTAGAACAGGCCTATGAAAATATTGTATCTCCCTCCGTCTCTCTCTTTCACGTGTGTAAATTAATGTGTTAGACAAGGATAGAAGATGTCGCGTCTCTAAAATAAGGCTGCATAGTGTCTCGCTATAATGCAATTAGTTTATAGTAATTTGCGGGGAAAGTAATTGTTTTTATGTTTCAAATTAGATTCACATTCTTATTGGTACATAAGACCTTTTTAAAGAGACGCCTAAATATAAACTAAAAACAATTATTTTTTTTGTGATTTTTAAAAATGTTTGTTTCGATGTGAAATTAGTGATTCCCGATTGTCCCGTGGGAATGTTAGGACTAGTTTTTATTGTAGATAAATGGACATATCCTCTGACTTTGAATATTTAGAAAATTCTATACGTTTTTGTCCGAAGCTAATTTATAAGTAATAAAAAATATATATCAATGTTTAATGAGATATAAATATAATGATAGTTTAAATAGTAAATATTTATTATTATATTATATATAAAAAAAGGAGAACAATAATTTGTTTTAGAATTAAAAAAAGTTTTGCGTAATTTTTTTTTAGTTTATTTTACTATATATGAAGCGTTGTATGTTTGGGATTTTTTTCTTTTTAATATCAACTGCTTTTTTTTATTGGGATGTACAATCTACTTTCAGATGTTGGAAAGATATATGTAACTACAGAATATAATACTTTATCTCATAAAAAACAATTTCTTAATGGTTTCTCAGGCACTCAATACAACAACGTAGGATTTACACAAACAACTTTAAATTGCTTTCATGTAAAATTGCAGTTTTGTAGATTCGATTATGGTAACCCATTATTTCCCAAGCGTCGAAAACATTGGAATTTTTTGATGAAAAAAAATAATATTAATATTTAAAGAAAATCTTTAACGCTGAGTCAGCCTGTCCTATAAATTTGACAATGGGGATAAAAATTATATTTTGTTTTTTTTTTTTATATTATATATATTTGGTAGAAGTCTAAGAATCAGTTTTATGTACTTTGAAGTTGGTTACTGTTTTTTTTACGGTATATAAAATCGAAAAACAATGCTTTTCTTGAGGCAACAAAAATGATCAATTTGAAAAAATTACATTATAATTGCGTAAATATTTTTCTCAGCGGAAAAAAATATTTCATTAGAAAAATAGCATAAAAATACGAATTTCATCAGAAACAATAAAAAATAAAACATTTAATTTGTTAAAAAAAAATTGAATATAGTGTCTTAAAAATAGGACATTGGGAAGTAATGGGTTAATGGACCCGGCGATATATTTTCTCCTCGTTATATACAGTTATTTTCAAGCCGACTGGGTTGTACTTGAAAGTGGTCTTATGACCTCCCGTCAAAAGACTATTTTGTCGTTTATATGTTTGTATTAATAAACCTATCTGCATATTTCTGTATTGTTATCTAATTGGTTGGTAACATTTTTGAAAACTTTCCAGACGTCCTAATGTAATCTTTTTTTAGTTTGACAAAAACCTTTTTTTGGACTTGTTATAAGTCAACACGTGCTTTGTGATCATTTCGATTTTTAGCTTTGTGTTTTAATACTTAAAAAATAGGACTTATGTTTATTGAAGTATATTTCCAATAGACATAAAGTGTTGATTGTTTAAAACTGACGTTTCGTAACCTTTGCAGCAATTTTAAATTAACATGCTCGCAAAGGCTTTTTTTAAAATTTTTGTCTTATAATCGGGATATGTCTTCGTGGTCAATGAACTTTTTTTTTGTCTTCGAAATGATTACAAACGAACTAAAAATATTTGTTGATATATAAAAAATGCGTTTTTTATTTTAAACTTTAGTGAATATTTTCTTTAAAAATTAATTCCTAAAGATATATAATTAATATATCGCTCGTTCTTGTAATATGTAGTTTGTTTTTTATATTTATTTTGGTTGAGTAATTTAAAACTAAAGCTCTATATCCAAACATAACTTTTATGTATATTTGTTAAGTAGGAAGGACTTTCTATGTTGTAGTGGCTTCCTTCACTCATGGTCGCACTAATGCTAGATTAGCGGTTCTCAAAGTGTGTTCCGCGGAACCCTAGGGCTAAAATACTGCAAAAAATACCTACCAAAGGGAGATTATAAGGTTACATCTAAATATTACGTAATATTACATTGCAATATGATTACTCATAAATACATATAAATCAGTTTTTTATAATTATATTAAAGCTTTATCCTTCGCCAAAAAAGTTTGAGAACCGCTGTGCTAGACTATATATATTCTAAGGGTGTGTAGGCTTGGACCCTTTGTTAGGGGTAGAACAAAAATTATTTTTTTAGTGTTTTCCTGCAAAATAAATGTTAAATGGATTTTTTCTTCGACGAGCAAGTACTGATGTAGTATTCTTAATGTAGTTTTTAAGTGGTTTTTTTATTGCTAATCTATTGATACCAAAAATCGATTCCGATTCTTATGAGACTACTATCTTCTCTCTAATCTTAGTCCAGTTATAGCAAATAAATTCGAAAAAACGACGAATTCTTCATTTTTGAATTTGGATCGATTTTTGTGATCAAGAATGAATGTAAAACCTTTAGTTGTAGCGGTTGATTCACATATCTCTTTATGATAAATTTTAAGGCAATGTGTCTGATTATCTCTTGTTACAGTCAAATTGAAAAAGGTTGTAAGTGACATTTGGTTCTTGTCAGTTACGCCCCTTTGTCGTTTGAATCGCTGATTCGACTTTTTCCCGCGCTTCCGGTTTGCTTATAAAGTTGTGTAAATTGTAGTGTCAAGTACGTAACGACATCTAGCGGCGTAAAGCGGAGTTTAGTATTCAGTTTTGTTTTAAAGTGATTTTATTGATTGATAATTATTATTTGTATAACTTAAAACTCTTCCATCAAGTTCTAGGTAATTCAAAAACTCAGGTATCTAAACCAATAACAAACAGTTTTTTACTTTGCCTTCGCCTCGACGAAGCGACCACACGTATCCTGACGATGCCACGTGAAGTGGTGAAACGCGTCGAGACAAGTTATTGCATGTTGGTGGAGATTATTTTCCTTCATCGACCTAATGTAGCGGGAATTATAAGCAAAATAATTTCTTTTAATATGGATTTCCGCAAAGTAACGCCTGAAATAATTAATTATAAAGTAGTTTTTTTTATTAATATGGATTTTATCTTTAAAGGGGACTGGAAGTTGCGTTTTTTTATGTTCCATTAGAAGTATCGAATAATATATTTTAAATGATTTTTTTGTTCCATTTCATTAAGATATATGTGTTTTTATTTGTAATATTTTGCATTTAATTATAATAATAATAATTGTATGTTAGTATTTTATAATATTTTAAATAATTTATGATTTTACGCATTATTTTTATTATTAAGTATTTTCGATGGAACGCTTCTAATGGAACGATTTAGTTTTATGATAAATAAATATATTTGATTTATTTATACCTATCTGATGATTGGGGGTAGTCTGAAAGTTTTTTATGGTTTTTATTTAAATATGGAACCTTTGACAAGTACTGTTGAAGGCCTAGGACTGATTTTAACATGAAAACGCTTCATACATGTTAAGTTATTAAAGAAAACACAAGGAACAAACTTTGGTTGATTCGTTGGACCAATGTTGACAAGAAAAAATGTAAATATTACAAATAAGTTCAATATGTACTGTAGTGTTTTGTTTACATTTTAGCGATTGGTCCAGCGCACAGATTTTGTCTGTGATATTCCCTCCAATAATATATATCTAGTTACATGTATTGTTATATGTTATTACGTATTTTCATTATTAATATTAGTATATGAGTCGTATAGAATCAAAAACTGCAAGTAGTTTTTCTTTAATTCGCGGTAATTAAGTAAAATAATCTCAACCGCTTATTAGATGAATTTATTCGTGTTTTTTATTAGTTCGTGATTTATCAACTAATTAAATACATATTTTGAAATAATAAATTTAATATGAATTTTTTTAACACTAGATTTACCAGTTTCCAATTCCTACTGCATGTAATATTTTTTTTAATTCTTCTAATCTTCTTTGATCTATAACAGAAGAATTAGTTTTATGAACTTTATATTATTTTATATATATTTGTAACAAAAATATACTTTTTTGGTTTTGGTAGAAATAGGTATATTTAAATAGCTGGTAAATCTAGTGTTAAGTATGATGTTTTTGATAGTATTCGCGCCAAATGTACTTTTAATTCCCCCACCCCTTCCACTCCCCGTTGTCCTCTTCTCACCCCGCTCCCTGCGTCCATCTATTAACGGCAATTTTTAAAAATGAACCACTTTTCCTTTCTCCGCGGCTTAAGTGCATTTTGTGATCAATATACCTACAGTAAAGCCCCGCTTTGCGCGAGGGATACGTTCCGGAAACTGAAATTCCCGCGACCATAGAGAAGTTGATGACTACATTATGTTTATACGCACTCTTTCGCGTAATTTAATAATAAATTTGAATTTCGCGTTATAGTGAAACAGCGCATAACGGGGTCGCGTAAAACGGGGTATTACTGTATTTCCTAATACAAAAAATACAGTCCACTTGTTCTGCTACAGGTACTATTCGACTCGTATATTATTATAATAATAATAATAATGAAACTAGTATTGAGTCCTGTAATGTTACAGTGAGCATTCTTATACAGTTCTTTTGTGCTTAGTTTGTTCGCATATTTTGTCTTCGAATTAATAGGTATAAATAGATCGAAATCTCTTATTGGGATCTAACTCGAACTTTGGACTACTGGTCTTTGCGATTGCTAAAGATTTCTCTTTCATATTGTAACAATGTTTGTAAAAGTTAATAAATATATCAATGTATGTAATAGTGGTTTTATTTTTATTGTTCTGTTAGTTTACGTGTCTCCTTGCAAGTATTTTTCAATTTTGTATTAGGTTGTTTAAAAATAAATAGCAGTTTTTCATTTTAAATTTATGACGTTTATTTTGACGTTTCTTTTGTTTTTTTATTGATGTTATATGTAATTTTAGGTCCATATTTATCTGAGTAGAGATCAAAACTTCAAATGTCACTTAGTCATACGAAACAAATAGACCAATCACACGCTTGAAAAATTGTTGACGTGATTTTTTACCAATCATAATAATCCATTGCAACTATCAACTGTCACCTAGCTGTCATTGCGTTCTGTTACACGCATTTATAAGAAATCGTTTCAATCGTTACTTATTAATATATAAATAATCACTATTTAATTTTGATTACTGTCTAATGGTTGTCGGGCTAATAGCAATCGGGATCATGAATTTTTACTAACGACTAACGAGCACCAGCAATCTATCAAATGAACGAAAGATCGAGACGTTCGAAAATTAACAAAAAGTATCTAAAATATTGTAGTTCCAAATCCGCACGCGGTGGCGCTGCTCAAATTTCAATACAAATCGCTTGAAGCGAACTCGGTGCGAAAGCCACACTAAATTCCTGATAAGCCCACAGTGCATTGATATAGGAGTTTTTATGCGAGGACACGTGGCACAGTGAAATAAATTACAATTCTTGAATTATTATAAAATACAATTTCTGGGAAAAAGAGGGACAAAAAACAAAACAAAAAATAGTTAACTAACATTTATTCTAAATATTTAAAAATGTATAGAAATTAAAACAAACAACCGTATTTGTTTAAATAAACATGTTTTTTTTTCAGTCTTTTTTAAGATAATATAATATTAATGAATATTTAACTAAAGTTTTCCTTTATTTACAATTTCACTAGAGATTTTGTTTGTCTACTAAAAATGCATACGAGCTCCCTACTCAGCGTACTTATTGACTAGCTCAGCCGTTCTCAAAGTGTGTTCCGCGGCTAAAATACTGCATAAAATACCTACCAAAGGGAGATTATAAGGTTACATCTAAATATTCCAACAAAATATTACGCAATATTACATTGCAATATGATTATTCATAAATACAGAAAAATCAGTTTTTTATAATTATATTAAGGCTTTTTCCTTCGCCAAAAAAGTTTGAGAACCGCTGGATTAGTTAATTAAATTTTAGTAATTTATAGTTTTTTTGTAATTTTATATAAAGAAAACATTCAAAACGAATAATTACATATTAACATAGTTATATAATCTTTTAAAAACTATTTTCTAACTAAGTTGATCAAGGAAAATTATTTATTTGACTGGCGCCATCTACCGGCAAATACTCGAACTATAAGCATTAATAGACAATTGCCAATTATTATTATTATTAAATATTTATAGATATTGGCAGTGTGACTTTTAATACTAGATTTACCAGACCAGTCAAAATGACTGGTCTTGCAAGATCAAATTAAAATTCCTACTGCATCTAACATTTTCTTTAATTCTTCTAATCTTCTTTAATCTATAACAGAAGAATTAGTTTTATGAACTTTATATTATTTTATATATATTTGTAACAAATATATACTTTTTTGGTTTTGGTAGAAATAGGTATATTTAAGCTGGTAAATCTAGTGTTAATAACCGGTTTTTTTTAGCAAGGTAGATGTTTTTTTATTTATTTTAATCATATTTGAAATTAACTTTCAACGCCCTCTCGTTGATATTTCTCGTACTAAAGAAGTTGTGATCATAATTCTGAACAGATCAAGTTCACTCAGAACACTAGAGAGAAGAAGAAGTACAAACAAACCAAGTTATCAAGAGTACCTTTCTTCTTCCATCCTTACAACTGTTCTTCTGCCAGCATATTACATAACCAATACAGTATTAAAAACACTATATATACATAAATCAAAACAATTCATTCGATGATAGGTAGATGATAATCTTCAATTATTCTAGTAGTTATCTATGATGGTTTGTTCGACAGACTTCTGAAATGAAAAAAATCGGTTGTCTGTAAAGTCGGTTTACTGACGATAGTTGAACGTGACAACGTCTTAAGAAAATACTGATGGAATGGTAGCATTTTTCAAAAGAAAATTTTAATTTCATTTGTTTAATAGATTTGTATGTATATAGAGAAGGAGGTAATTGGAAATCACAATGAAATTGATCAAGATCAAGATCACTTCAAGCCTTACATGGAACGCCTCAGAGCGAGGTAACGCCGCATGAGTCATGTTTTTTCGTGCGTGCAGCCGGCTCAATCGAATTATAAGACGTTGTCACGTCAAAAAAGAACTATATATTTTAAAAGGTTTACAAAAAACTAAACTATTTAACACATCGTTTCTCAAGCGGGTGGTCGAGTTTCTTTTTAAAGGGGTCGCAGTCTGTTGAAAAATAATAAACACAAACAACATATAAGTACAAAGGATTCGTTTATTACTTACTTTTTGGTACACTTTTCATTGTCGATTTTGAAATACTGTCACTGTCTTCTGATTCTGAACACACTTGAAAACTAGTCTCTGAAATTTTATATATACATTAAGTTGAACGTTTAGAGCTATTTACTATCACGTCACTGCTGAAAAAACTTTTGACAATTGCCCTATGTTTTATTTACCTGTATCGTAATTTTTAGGAAGTCGACTTGGTAAATCCTGATTCTCAACATGCCCAAAAGTACGAAATCCAACTGCGAATTGTGCGTAAGGACTAATTTCGTATAACTCTGAAAAAAAAAAATTGACTTGATTCCGTTGCACATCACCAGATGGCGCTTTCTTATGGCACTAAATTTTTTTTTTTTTAAATTATACGACTAAGATAAAGTTTAGTTTCTTTCTAGACATAAATCAATATAATTTGTTTTAATAAATGTTTATACATTTTACTTTAACTAACTAACTTTAACTTTTAGATCCCAAAAATAATTTATATCAGTTTATCTGGTCAAATAAAGTAGAATTGGTTGTTTCAGGCGTTGTTTTGCGGAAATCCATATTAAAGGAAATTATTTAAAATTATTTTGCTTATAATTCCCGCTACAACATTCAATAACTTGTCTCGACACGTTTCGCCACTTTACGTGGCATCATCAGGATACGTGCGGTCGCTTCGGCTTCGCTTCGATGACTGATCTATCTTCAATAATATTTCAAGAAATAACTCACCATGCTTGCTATTATTCCTGAGATGCAACGGAGCACTGTAAATCCTATTACAGTTGTTCTGCGCATGCTCCTTTGCACTAGCTAGATTCGTATGGGAAGTGTTACCACTGATATTACCACTTTCAGATTTATCTATTGTTATTGAATCACGATACTCTGTTAGATTGCCTTGTCTGAAACAAAACAGTATTCTGACCGGTGTTGGCTTCAGTCAACCACACTATGCCGGATCAGTAATAATATATAATTGGGCTCCAATAGAGCGCTTTTACTCGTCAAATATAAATGATATAAATTTATTAATTTAATAATTATTATTATTTTTTCTATTTTTATTATATTTTATATTATTTTGTTGTATATATTAATATATTTTTATTTAAGTTATATTTAGAGTGTAAGCCGAATGTGCAGCGCCAAGACAAACCAACACTGGTTTTTGGCGCCAAGGCAATAGATTGTAAAAATTTATTTAAAAATAAACGGTTTATTTATTTATTATTCGTTTTTTTTATTTATCAATCTGCTGTATACCGGCATTGTCCACTTACATACTAAAGTCATAATAATATATAATAAATTCTACTATGATGTAGAAGAATAGCTGCTTTATAGGGGCATTGTCATCCTATTGTATACCTAAAGCCGCGTCTCCTGCTTCTGTTTCTTCGAAACATTAGACAAAAACATCGAAACATTGGAGCGTGGCCGTACACATGTTTGTATTCGTACACAATGTTTTTTGTTTTCCGTGGTCGACGGAAAGCAAAAACATTGTGTAGGCCACGCCCCAATGTTCGATGTTTTTGTCTAATGTTTGGAAGACACAGGAGCAGGAGACTCGGCTTAAGGGTAAACATAAAATGACATAGATTATGTCCAAGCTTTTTTATCAGTAAGATATTCATCTAACGTGTAATATGATTTTTTAATAAGTTTGCTTTTTATGATTTCCTTGAACTGACAAAGAGGGAGGCTATTAATATCATTTTTTTATAATTATTATAATAATTATAAAAAAAACTCACCTTTGTCGTTTAACAACAATATAAATGCAACATAATAAACAGACTGCTAGCAACACTGAACTGCATATGATTACTAACATATTTAAATCAAAAAATTCTGATGGAGGACCTATTTCACCTGAAATTAAATGTTAAAATTAGTTAACATCTAGGACACTAAGGCTCGCATTCAGAAATTATAGCATAGATTCATTGAGTAGAGTTCAAACCTTTAAACATTACACAATCGTACGGAATAAAACAGACCAATTAAAAAACACGCTTAATAATTTTTTTGACCAATGATAATAATCCATTGCAACTGTCTACTGTCACCTAGCTGTCATTACGTTCCGTTACACGCATTTATAACAAATCGTTTCAATAGTTACTTATTAATATATAAATAACAGAAACAAAAAAAAAAGTTAATTAATGTTCAAAGTGGATATTTGAAATTTACATTGATCAAACTACACTCAAGCATTTTTTTCTGAATACAGACTTAAATAAATATTTTCTTTATTTTCAGTTTTAATATTAGTTTCGATTTGAAATTGAACCCGAAAAACCTGCGTAACAGCCTCTGTTACTAAGAGTGTCAAATTCTTCTAATTACATACCCCCATCCAAAGTCTTGGTAGCAAAACTATAAGTGCTGGTAACCATTCCAGCTTCATTGCTGGTTGTGACTTTAATCTGATACCAGAGCGCTGGGGTAAGGTCTGCTATTGCAAATGTTTGACTTCTTTGTTGGTAATGATGACCCCAATTCAGTTGGTCACGGTCCTGAAAGAAAGATTTTAAAGGAATCTTCTACATAAAATACATACATCTGTAGGTGATATCTGTAATATAATGATCACATTTCTAACTATTACGATTAAACTCAGAGAATTATTAGTGCAAAAACTGCATCAATCTGAAGGCTGAGTGATATAAGAAGTATTACCATTTTATTTTCAGCTCTAACCCAGGCTTTGGCTCCCAAAACGCGGTAGTCAACTGTCCAAGATTTAATATCGCATCCGTTATCGTCCCATCCGGTTAATTGCACATGAATGTTACTCGAGTTGCTCCAAAGCCACTCGTTTGTTGAGGGCGCTATTGGAACTGAAAATGACTCGAGTCAGGAATCTACTTTTAAGATACCACTGTAATTTTTTTTCTTTTAGTAAATGGGCTCCAATAGAGCGCTTTTACTCGCCAATACAAATATAAATATAAATGAAATAAATTTATTAATTATCAATTTGATTTCGCTGCTGTATACTAGCATTGTTCACTTACATACTAATGTTATAATAATATATTATAAATCTACTATGATGTAGAAGAATAGCTGCTGCATAGGGGCATTGTCATCCTATTGTATACCTAAGGGTAAACATAAAATAACTTTTTTATCACTTATGTCACTTAAGTCTCCCTTACAGTTCAATCTTACCTCCACCCATGGTACTAACATCCAAATAAGCAGGTTGTGATGTACCAACTTTATTAGAGCCAGTTATTCTCAAAGAGTATTTCGTACCACATTTGAGATCAGTTAGCGTATATTTTTGTACACCAGACAAGTTTGTTAATTTCGTCGACGACCATGCCTCACGCCATGGACCATTTGACTCTTTCCATGTTAGACTGTAACCTGAAGTTAACGTTTTCTAGATAAATGTTAAAAATTGTGAGAAATGCGACAAAGCAACGCCATCTAGTGACGCGTAACGGAGTCACTGAACAAGTATAGACATTTGACTTACTAATTTTGTGTCCAAAACTTCTGTTATTCCAATTGTAGTAAGGCTGCTCCCATTCTACTAATATAGAATCTTTGTATGGTGTTGCTCTCAATATTGGAGCTTCGGGTAACGGTAGTACAATGACCCGATAATCGACTGAATCTGAACCGTATAGGTTTTTAGCAAGACACGAATAATTGCCGCTCAAAGATTGGTCTATGTCTGTAACAATAGAGATAGGCGATTGCAAATAAAACAGTTGTGAGATACATATTAAGCAGCGCCATCTATTGGTAACTTGTGTAGTCGTCTCAAACTCTCAATACTTACTATTAATAAGGAGACTATCGTCATGATTTCTAGTAAATCTTGGATGATGAGTTATTATATTTGTATTGTGGTACCAAACAGTACGAGGTGGTGGCGTGCCTATACACTGGCATAGGAGGAGCAATGAGCTGCCTACCCCCACGGATATTAAACCTCCCAACGATGCCACTCCGGCTACCACTAAAATAAAACAATACATTATGAAAATCGTTTTCTTATAGCAGCTAAGTCCTATTGGTAAGCAGTGGGCTTATCACGAATTTAGTCTGGCTTTCGAATCGAGCTGTCATAAGTAAAACGGACCCGTTAGCAATCGGGATCATGAATTTTTACTAACGACTAACGAGCACCAGCAATCTATCAAATGAACGAAAGATCGAGACGTTCGAAAATTAACAAAAAGTATCTAAAAAATTGTAGTTCCAAATCTGCACGCGGTGGCGCTGCTCAAATTTCCATACAAATCGCTTGAAGCGAACT
Source organism: Tineola bisselliella (assembly GCA_028551675.1). NCBI lineage: Eukaryota > Metazoa > Arthropoda > Insecta > Lepidoptera > Tineidae > Tineola > Tineola bisselliella. The sequence continues at coordinate 26,132 of JAPWLS010001469.1, forward strand.
CGGTTCGAAAGCCAGACTAAAATTTGTGATAAGCCCACAGATATACACCAACCAGGTTAATACTAACGAGTTACGTTAGGTTATAGGTATGCTGTGAGATTTAAAATTTACCATCTACCGGTATCTGACTAAGTCATAACATTTAACACACCTTTATTCTGTGGAGTCTGTATAACTCTTCTAGAAGGTAATCCTTCTCCAGCAGCAGTGCTTGCTGTTACCCACACATCGTGAGGTCTTGCATGAGCTAAATCCTTCACTTCTAATGTACCAACTCTACTTCCAGAGTTCTGGAACTCACTGTCCACTCTATAGCTTTGAGGGGAGTTTGTGCTGAAATATTTTGAGGTTTTAAACAATTGTCTAATTAAGTTTATAATTCAAAAGGTTTGGTGTAAATACCTGGAACTAGGTTTCACATATACGGTATAATATATGAGATATCCATTTGGTTGGTTCGGTTTCTTCCAGCTGACTAAAAGAGACGAAGAAGAGAGCACCAATACTTTTATATCTGCTGGTGGACCAGGAACTGTGAGATCAAATTTATTATGAAGAAACTTTTAGTTAAAAAGAGATAGATATATGTATCTACATTTAACACCACAGTTTTAGGCATAAAGCTATACCTTCAAAAGAAGTTGTATGCTGTATTTTATGAAGAATCGACATTCTCACCGGAGTTTTAATTATATTAACTTCCTTAAGATGACTTCAATAAATTTCAGGATTTTCAGGAAAAAAACTGAATATGAAGGTTTACTAACAATACTTTATACAGCATTTTCAGCCACATATGTCTAATTGAATATTTACCGTCCTGTAATGTTGCGCAATAAATAGGATAAGAAAAAGGCCCAGCGCCGTAGCTGGAGAAACCGGCTACTTTGATAGTATAGTTCATGTACTTCTGTAAACCTTGAAGATATAATTCTGTGTGAGATGACGTCGAATTCTGCCATATACCATCTGAAAGAAGAAAAAACATCACACGATTAAAGCTATTTTCACAATAAAAATTTCTCTTTATCAAATCTTACCTTCCGTACTATATAAAAGTGTGTACCCAACTAGTGATGTACCTTGTCCAGGCATGACTATAGGTTGCCACCCAACCCTCAACGATGTTGAAGATACAGCACTACATTCTACAGAAGTTGGAGCTGATTCGGGTGCTGAAAAATTGTACAGATAAGACCAAAATCTGTTTATTCCGAATAAGAAATTTGACATTACCTCCTTCCCTTGTATCTTGATAAATAGGTAACGAAAACGGACCAGAGCCTGCAGACGTGAAGGCACTTATTGATACTGCGTACCTGAAAATTATATTACAATAAAATAACCCAGAGAAACCGAGTACTCAGAAAGAGTGTAGAATTTCATGCAGTAATAATTATTTACAGCAAGAAACATTTGGTAATAAATCCTTAAACACGACAACCATTAGACAGTAATCAAAATAAAAAAGTAATATTTCGCATATACTTAAACAGTAAATATCCAGTTTAAAAATTAAATTAAATTTCCTTCTTTCTGTTATTTATATTTTAATAAGCGTCGATTGAAACGATTTCTTATAAATGCGTGTAACAGAACGTAATGACAGCTAGGTGACAGTAGACAGTTGCAATGGATTATTATCATTGGTCAAAAATCACGTCAACAATTTTTCAAGCGTGCGATTGGTCTATTTTGTTTTGTATGACTGAGTGACATTTGAAATTTTGAACTCTACTCAGTGAATCTATGCTCATTTTCTGAATACGGTATTTAGATATTAAAGGAAAAGTATTACCTAGTATTTTTCATGAGACCGCTCAACACTACTTCTTGTTTACTTGACTGCTGCGTGATTTTCAAGACACGTGTGTTCTCTTCAGCGCCTGAATAAACAAAACCAAATTATATCGATTTTATTGAAACTATCCACGATATAATGTTTCAGAGTATATTTACCAATAATACCGCTCGTTTGCGGGACGGCTTTCACGTGATATCCTAACAAAACACCATTATGCGTCTCCTTCAATGGTTGAAGCCATTTTACATGGAGTTCTCCAGGGTTCGATGTCTGTTCCACTATTATATTCATTGGTGACGTTGATGGTGCTATAAAAAGTGATTGATATAATATCCCTACTAATATTATTGTTCTGTACCAAATCATAGATAATTTTTATTTCCCTATTTATTATTCATTTTGCTGGCTGGCAACATTCCTGTTCCCCCCGCCACCTCGTTTCGTCCCGATGACAGCGCCCTCTCGGCGACAGTCTGTGTAACTAGGAACAACTACGTGAACGCACGCGCTCGGATCACCGCCGACAAATAATTCGTGCATCATCATTATATTCACTTTTCGACGCAATCAAAGGAAGAATCGACTAACACAATAAACCTGCACCTAAGGATCGCTCCGGAGACGACAGTGGAAGAGAGGGAAAGCCGAGCCCATCGTGAGTACCCCTTTTTTTCCATTCCTGCATACTGTCCGTCAGCCAGCGTTTTATATCACACAATTATAAATGTGAATGTGAGTTTGTTTGTTACGTTTTCACGCAACAACTACTTAACTGATCATCATGAAATTTTGTACCTACACATATTTTTGGAGGTATTTGAAGTAACATAGGATACTTTTTATTTAAAAATAATTATTATTTTTTACTATAGTTTCCAATTGACTATAGTTTCCAATTGACTATAGTTTCACCCAACGGAAATACTTATAATATAGTCTACAAAAATATTCTAGATTAATACTCTGCATTTTATCTTTTTAAATTGTTAGAATTCAAAATTATTTATTTTTGTTATAGTGAAGTACATTTGTTGTTGTAATTCAATAAAGCATATTTTAAGTTTTTGAAACATCATTGTATGCAGTTATTTTTAAAAATTGATAATCCCACCCAGGCAAGAAAATGTAGTTATCATATTGATTCATTTCTATTAAAATGATCTCTGATACTTATTTAATGACTTAAATGCGAGCGAAGCCGCGGGTAAAAGCTAGTATACATATAAACTAACAATATAAATCACAATATTACCTTCCTCCAATGTAGTGAAATGTACAGGAGCCGTGTAAGGACTCAGATCTACTTGGTTGCCAGAAGCCACACGCACGCCATACGAGGTGGCTGGATGCAGACTTTGAAGCTCTAAAACTTGACGAAGCTCGTTGTCATGTCTGGAAGGAAAGCTTAACACGTGCATACAATAATTACCAGGGACGTTTATAAGATGAGTTATATAGCATATATATATATATATATATATATATATATATATATATACCTACTAGTGCATGTTTATTTTAACCCATTACTTCCCAAGCGTCGAAAACATTGGAATTTTTTGGTGAAATCTTTAAATTAAGTTCATAATACGTTAAGAAAAAATAATATGACAAAAAAAAAATTAGAAAAAAATTCTTTAACGCTGAGTCAGCCTGTCCTATAAAATATGACCAATGGGGATAAAAATTATATTTTTTTTTTTTTTTATATTATATATATTTGGTAGAAGTCTAATAATCAGTTTTATGTACTTTGAAGTTGGTTACTGTTTTCTTTTACGGTATACAAAATCGAAAAATAATGCTTTTTTTGAGGCAACAAAAAGGATCAATTTGAAAAAATTACATTAAATTTACGTAAATGTTTTTCTCAGCGGGAAAAAATTATTTCATTAGAAAAATAGTACCTATAAAAATACTAATTTCATTAGAAACAATAAAAAATAACACTTCGTGATACGACCGTCAATTTTGACTTATAAGTCCTATCAAATGTCCGTAAAATAGACATTAAGTAACTTATCCAGCGTAATGTCGCTATCAAATCCGTAATTTCGTGAATGATTACGGGTAAATATTTCTTAGTAAGAAACGCATATATTTTCGTCCAAAGTAGTCCCTCTACGGGTCGAAAACTCAACAACACCTGCGCCCTCTATGGTGGATAACTGACATCTACATACCTTGTAACATTAATAGTCCTTGCAGTGTCCCAAACTGAAAAATGGCTCGCCACATATTGTACTGTGTAATATTGTACATGAGTTCGGATGATATCCCTCCACGACAACTTGACATGTCGACTTTTTACTGAATCAACCCTTACATCCATCGGCGGGGTTGGAGGCTCTGAAACACCATAATTATAAAACATACAAGGTCTATAACGTCTTTCAAAAGTCAACAACAAGCCGGTAACTAGGGCTTCCAATCCCGCAGCCTGTGTTTAATCCCGGTATTTGTGGGATTAGGCATTTAGAATCCCGCATATAGAAAATATTAATATATATATATAAGGCAAATTAAACAACAACAGAATTAATCAACATAACTCCCTATTTATTTTTACTATTCACATGAGATCAATCAATCAAATTACACTGTCTATATATCACAGGATACAGAAACAATACCGAAAAAAACAAATATTTAATATATACTAAATTTAAAAAAAATTGTATGATAAACAAGTTTTTATGACGTTAATTACGACGTGAGAGGTCATACGCATGCTTATTTCCAATCCCGCAATCCCGCAAATAACGCACCCGTAATCCCACAGCACGCGGGATTGAAAGCCCTAATGGAAACACTTTATTATGACTAATTGTAATTTAAAAAAAGGTTGAACCCGATTACTTCCCTCCTATAACACGGTAGATTATTAAAGGAGGTTTAAATCGAATATTATTGAAAAATTAAATATATGCGTTTTATTGAAATCAAATATAACGTAAGGTAAATTATAGCTGAATTTTGGAACACCCTGTATGTGTATTATCTTAGGATTATAAAGAGATCCTTTGATCCAACACCCTTTACAAGTAATCCAAGTTTGTTTTCTCAAACAAATTATGAAATCAAACTCCGGTTAAGATTGTTGATATTTCATCATCTCAAATTGCTAAATCTAATTTTGAACTATTGACAGAATCCCTTTGAATTAACTCAAGGGTTGTTTTAGGTTTATTTATAATTAAGCCCACAATGTGTTCAATATGTATCGTTGTGGCTTAGTTTTTATTTTACTAAGCCAGCGGTTCTCAAACTTTTTTGGCGGAGGAAAAAGCCTTAATATAATTATAAATAACTGATTTATATGTATTTATGAATAATCATATTGCAATGTAATATTACGTAATATTTAGATGTAACCTTATAATCTCCCTTTGGTAGGTATTTTTTTGCAGTATTTTAGCCCTAGGGTTCCGCGAAACACACTTTGAGAATGGCTGAACTAAGGGATTTACTGTTACGATTACTTTAATCCGTTTGCAGCCACAAGATTTGTTTTAAAATAATTAATTAATTAGATCAAGATATTAGAACGAAATTTGGTTTACAAGTTATTTGTTTGTGTTGTTTTTATCTTTACCTACCCTCAATTTAGGGGATTAAGGCAGGGTAAGAAGTGTACATTCTACTAGTATATAGTATATAGATATCTAAGTGAGTTTTCGTTAAATGTGCCTACTATTATAATACATATGTATTTACTAATAAAGTATAAAGAACGTGAAATGAAATGAAAATCGTTTATTAGCATAGGCACTAAAGGCGTGCACTTGCTCATCGTTAGACTCTACCGTGACTTCGAAAAGGCGTATGACGAGAAGAATACCACAAGAAACTCGTCAATCATAGCCTGTACATAAAATAATTAACAAAAAAAAACTGAATTTTACGTTTACATCGTATACAGCTTGTTAAATTTTGTAACTTAAAAAGTAATGTTTATTGCTTAATAATTATGTTTATCGTTATTGCTACTTTTGCTATTTAATATACATATATGTTATTAATTTGACATTTATTGTAACCACTGTGTAATATGATTTATAAATTGTTATTAACTTTTTTTTTCTGAGTTAAAATTCAGTTTTTTTTTATTATTATTATTTTATGTACAGGCTATGATTGACGAGTTTCTTGTGGTATTCTTCTCGTCATACGCCTTTTCGAAGTCACGGTAGAGTCTAACGATGAGCAAGTGCACGCCTTTAGTGTCTATGCTAATTCCATTTCATTACGTCTGAATAACAAGGCAAACCAATTAAAGCTATGAAATGTCGATGTTTTAAAGAGTTTGTTGTTAAATCGAATAGCGTAGGTATTTAGGAACTTACCTAATATATTAAGATAAATATTAAACGAAGCGACCCCATAAGGGTTATTGGCCTTGCATTGATAATTGCCAGCATCCGTTATCTCTGTATATTGCAACGTCACCACACTTGCAACACCTTGATTGGTTTTCGTTTCGGATATTTTTATTCTGGAAAATAGAAAAATAAAATTTAGCTCTAGATCAGCGGTTCTCAAACTTTTTTGGCGAAGGAAAAAGCCTTAATATAATTATAAAAAACTGATTTATATGTATTTATGAATGATCATATTGCAATGTAATATTACGTAATATTTAGATGTAACCTTATAATCTCCCTTTGGTAGGTATTTTTTGCAGTATTTTAGCCCTAGGGTTCCGCGGAACACCGCTTTGAGAATGGCTGCTCTAGATTAGTATAGGTACAGTAGTGCTGAAGTTTATATTCCAGGTCAACGTCGGTCATTATATAAAAAAATACCTTTGGTTTCTAAAATCAACTGCGTTTCCGTCATGAGTCCACGTAACTCTTATCGGATCATCTCCCAAAGGTTGGCACTCTAAAGAGACAGCATGTCCAAGACGAGTTGTCAGATTTGTTGATGATGTCTCAAAATGAACAGGCTCTGAAAGATGAAATTAGCGTCAGGGGGGCTACTCAGACATATCCGAAGTTTCGTGTTACGGCCGTCATCTCTGTAGCTGACGTGAATTTTGACATATAAGTCTGTAAAAAATCCTGTCAAATATCTGTAAAATAAGCATTGTGTGGCCTATCCGTCGTGACGTCGCTGTCAAATCCGTAATTTAGTGAATGATTACGTAAGTGTTCCTGAGTAGGAAACGCATATATTTTCGTCCGAAGTGCGCCTGAGTAGCTTCCTAGGAGCAATATAATACAAATATACAACATCTTTATAGAGATCCCGGTCGAAACAAATATTATTTTTAAAAAAATTAGTCTGATTTTTGCATGTTTGTGTGGTATAGACTAATGTCCTAACATGTCCTGTTAAAAATCAAATACTAACTATTGACACTCATCCATATGGTTGTACTAAGCGGCTGTCCAACGCCGTTTTCCACATTACAAGAATAGAAGCCTTCATCTGTGAGAGATACTTCTTCTATCACTAAAGTACCGTTCGGCAAGCTTAATATTCCACCACCAGCCAGCTCGAGGACAGGTTGCCAGGTGCCAAGAATTGCTGAAATGCCATTTATAATCAGACTTCATTGGAATCCAATATGAAAAATTCCAACAAAAGTTCACATATTGCACAAACGACAATTTTCAAATAGATACAGATTGGACTTTGGACTGGAAGAAACAATCATTAGAAATGGATAACTATATTTTTATCGTCTCGAAGTTAAGGCCCCTATGAAAGGGATGCAGATCGTTTCTCTTTTCATCGCTTATATACCTACAAAAACTGTATCCTTTTGAGAATCGCTGTATGTGCTGAAAGTAATATTATATGAAATTGGAACATAGTTTAATTTTTAAATGTTTTTATTGAATAGATGAGTATGATTTGAAGTAAAACCAAGTTACCATCCTTCTTCATCCAGTGCACTTGCGGTTGAGGATATCCGATCGCGTTGCAGGAGACGGTGCCTCGTCTGCTGAGAAGAAGTGACGAGTTGGACGGCTCCTCCGACCATTTTGGTGCAACTGAAATTATTGGCAGACATTCCAGAACTCTCCATATAAAAATATTTACCTGTTAACTCCTAGAGTGCTACTGACATTTAAATGACTTTGCATATACTGCCTCTTGTGATTAGACAGGCCTCTACTCCAAACAGTTTTAAAAACAATCTCCATAAGTACTTCCTACATAAACAGAAGAACAAGATCCTTTAACAACATAATTATTTAGTATATTTTGCATTTATTTTTATTATTTTATTTTTCTTCACGATTTACATCACCGCTCACATCTCCCAAAGGTTCACTGATAGAAAATGCCTTTAAGGCATGAATTGCGCCTTTTGTTATGCAATAAATAATTTATTATTATTATTCTTTTATAATGTATATCACATATCTTTCGTTTAGCATGTAAACCTTATTTTTTAAGTTTTTTTTACTCATATTATAAAATCTAAATTATATTCTTCAATAGAATTTTATTTATTTTGAGCTTAGTGTTAGGACAGGATAGGTCCTATAATTAAAATTTCATTTAGTTAGCAACAATAGAAATTATTTTTATAATATATTCTATTAATGTAATTTTGAAGTCAACGCTGAAATCAATTTGATTCATTTTACAAGGGTGTGAAAAAAAAACTGCATTATCATCCTTATATCATAGACTTAGGAGGTTTTGTTTGTCAAACGACGATATGTAGATCTCACCTTTGATATAGAGTTCGGCAGATCTGTTCACTTTAGCAACGTGGTTGGAGGCGACGCATGTGTATTCGCCGCAATGCTCTAAGGATACTCTTTTTATGATCAATGCACTGAACAAATCCGAGCTTCTTTCCACAATCTGTAAAAATGAACGTTTTTTTTATTAAATAAAGATTAATCACCTAAAAAAACACGGACCATGCTTAGTGGCAATTGTATTTCCTGTATAATCACTTACTGGAATCTCATTAGAAATTCCATGAACTGAAATATCCACTATCTTCAAACCTGATATTAGATATTGAAGTAATAATATCTTTATTGTACTTGTAGCCAATAGAGCCAGTCCACTTGACTATATCAAACGAAAACTCTTAAAATTGCATTCACACTATATTACCAATCTCTTATAATCTAAGCACACACACTATATTACCAATCTCTTATAATCTAAGCACACACATCCGTTCCCATTCGCAACCAACATCGAAATACTCATTCGAACGTCCCTCGCGTTCCTCTTTTCTTTCATTCCAAATTCAAATTTACAGTTTTATTTATAAAAATATATACACTATTAACATCGCCGCCGCAACCTCTTTTCCGTCTACCTACCTTCAAGCTACTAGCAATCCTCTGACCATCTTTCAACCATTCAAAATGTATTGGAGTATCCCCGCTCCTAACATTGCAATAGATCTGAACTATCTGCCCTTCCTGCAGATTAGTACCTAAAAACAGTTCTTCAAGCACTGGAGCTTCAATCACCTTTACTTCGAACGCTCGTCTGGCCATTTCGCCCGATGGACTTGTTACTATACAGGTGAACACATCGCCGTTCTGTTCTTTCTTTATTTCCGCTATGGTGAGTAGACCGTTGTTCACTATCGGTATATCGCGTTTGGTTTTAGTTAACGTTCGTTTGTAACGTGGCGATTGAAACGGTAAGTTTGGGGTTATTATTTTGCCTTTGTACTCCCAATCGATTTTACTGAAAAACATGTAAGACTGAAGTTAATTGTGATCCAATCTATGAACAGAAATAGCAAAAGATTTATAAACTGTATTGCAGCGGTTCTCAAACTTTTTGGCGAACGTAGAAGCCTTAATATAATTAAAAAAAAACTGATTTAAATGTATTCATGAATAATCATATTGCAATGTAATATTACGTAATATTTAGATGTAACCTTATAATCTCCCTTTGGTAGGTATTTTTTGCAGTATTTTAGCCCTAGGGTTCTGCGGAACACACTTTGAGAATGACTGCTGTACTGTATATAGCAGTTGCCTTTACTATATATTATTAATTCTAAAATATATGTATATTATTAATTAAAATAAATCAAAAGATACGAGGAATAAACAAATTTACCGAAGACTTTATAATTAATAATCTTTAACTTTTCTAATTAAATATTTTCTGTTTGTTTTTCGTTTCTTTAATTAGACATTAATAATCGTTGTTGTTTTATATTTTTTATAAATTTAAAACAAGTATTGATTTTTTTGTTTTTTGTTAGGTATTTTTTTTCTGCAAATAGTTCTCATTAAAGTGTGGTCATTCCGTCAGAACTAAAATGAAACTGTGGGTTTATCACGAATTTTAGTCTGACTTTCGAACCGGGTTCGCTTCAAGCGATTTGTATGGAAATTTGAGCAGCGCCACCGCGTGCGGATTTGGAACTACAATATTTTAGATACTTTTTGTTAATTTTCAAACGTCTCGATCTTTCGTTCATTTGATAGATTGCTGGTACTCGTTAGTCGTTAGTAAAAATTCATGATCCCGATTGCTAACGGATCCGTTTTACTTGCGACAGCTCGATTCGAAAGCCAGAGTAAATTCGTGATAAGCCCACTGGAGTATGGTCCTTCCATGCCGGCTTGAAACCCAGGTTGACAGGGCACACTCCTCCCATTATATCTAGCTTCCGAGCTGTCCTTTCTCTTATTACTTCTTAGTGATGATAATTATTATTATATTTTTATATTACTAACTATTGCTTCCTCGTCAATCACTGATGCTACAGAAAAATATATTTATACCATGAAAGCTCTTACCTAATTGGATACCCATAAAAGGGGCATTTGAGATTTAGGGAATCACCGCCCTGTGCTTTGATGGGATGTAAAGCTCTTATGTAAGGAGGTCCTGTAAATGGAAACATTCGTTAATAATTCAAACTAATCTTTACTTGAAATAGTTCTAACCCCATATACAAATATACTATGTATATGGTGCACACTCCATATAGCGACACTTTTACGGCGTTATTGAGAGTTGTCGTTAAATAGAGAGAAGAAAAATTGATTTTATTTTACTATTATAATACATATGTATTTACTAATAAAGTTGCAGTTCTTATTAATTGCTGCAACTTAGAAAGTACTGTTTATTGCTTTAGTGCTTTAGTGTTGTCGTTATTTAGAGTGGGTTTGATGCTACATAGAGTGTATCATTATAAACTAACGTCAAATAATAGAGTCGTTGTTAAATGGACTTTATATATTTCTAAAATAATAACAACTCATTGATTTACTTTAGTTTTTTTTTTAGTTTAATCTACTACTTCTTAAAATAACCCATGACATTTATTTATCATATTGCATTCTGTCTCTTACCATAAACATTAAGTCTATTTTCGTGACTGGCAACATTATCTCCTTCTCTGGCAATACACGAATAGAGTCCACCATCTTCCACTCTGACTCTTGTTATATTTAATTGTGTAACTACCGCATTGTCCGAAGTCATTATTTGACCTAAGGCATAACTGGAAAAGTTTAAAGAAGCCATTGAGCTATGGAAATATTTATTTTACATATACAGGCTGTTCTACAAGGAGTGGGCCAACGAAATGGCTCTCACATTACTCTGTGAACAAAATAATCTAGTTTGTAATATACATCCCTTATTTCATTATTTTTCATGTTTTTTTCAGTATATTTAATTCTAATAAATAATTTATTCAATCACGACACACACTGGAATATAGCGGTCTCACTCACACACAGGGTATATTTACCGAGGATCCGTATTAGAAGACATGATAATGCCGTCTCTCTTCCACACAAACTGAGGCGGTCTATCGCTCGTTGCCGCACATTGCATACTAATCTAAAAATTATTTTAATTATGGGTAAGTTTTTTGTATATTGTGTTACAAGTTACACAGCGCCATCTATGAACGAGTGGTGGAGTTACAATATCAACTTTAGGGTATAAAAATACTTACATCACCGCCTGGTGTTATAGTTCTTTCAGTAAAGTGTTGTGTTAAAATAATGTTGTTTGTATCGCGTACACTTCTGGTTTTTCTTCTATCTAGTGCTGAAACAAGTAACCATAAACCATAACCATTCTAATAACAGCTTCACTCTTCTTCTTCACCATCACAAATAACAAAACAATAAGGCCTGGCTTTAGTTGAGGACCCCAAGACTATATGAATAACAAAAAGGTTAGGCTAGGTTAGAGTTTGCTATGTATAAAGTATGACGGCCTATATAGCTTGTCTTTTTTTTAAATTGTGTAAAATTTTTTTTCATTTTTATATTTAATAATTCCTGGGGTCCTCAACTAAAGTGTTACCTAACAAAAATTTATAACAATTACACAACAAAAACTGTGCAAGTCCGTTTCCTAAATGTCTTTAAAAAAAACTCTAACAAAAAAGGAAATTTAACGAACTAAAACAGTGGTTTAACGAACTAAGATAGTTTATTTCTTAAAAGTATCTCAAGGCTAAGATGTTATACACACAGCCGCAAACACGAACGTTTATTATATATTTTTTTGTTCGTTTGTTATCTCATTAGATTCGTCCTAAAGTAAGAAATTTGGATCCAAAATAAACATTGTTTTTATAATGTGTTCGTTTTATACTATATATATATATGAAATATAATCTACATTTAAACATACAGACCTTAGCTTAGCTGCTAAATTTAGGTCATTCTGTGGAGCGAGTCAGAGGCTAACGATATTCCAGTTAGATAGAATTTCCTCTAAGAGCTTGATAGATTAATTTCAAACTACATAGTTGCTATTTTTTTAAAAGCAAATTAAGTTAAAAAAATAGTTTTATTTGGATTAATAAATTGTTATAGACTTTTGAGAGTTTAAAATATAAATACATAAATATTATAAGTCAATATTAGCTGCTGTTGTAATTAGTTGAAATGCACTCGTTGTAAATTTGTTTGATTGTGTAAATAACAATTAATAATAATAATTAATGTTATTTACTTTTTTTTCTGAATGAAAATTCAGTTTTTTTTGTTAATTATTTTATGTACATGCTATGATTGACGAGTTTCTTGTGGTCCTTCTTCTCGCCATAGGCCTTTTCGAAGCCATTATAGATTCTGACGATGAGCAAGCGCACGCCTTTAGTGCCTATGCTAATAAACGATTTTCATTTTCATTCATTTTCAAATAATAATATTATAACGTTTCACTTCTATTTCTTTAAACGTTGTAGTTTTATTGTAATTTAATTAATAGTATTTAATTCATTTTAAACTTGATCAATTACATTTCAAACGTTTGATAGATGTTAACCATATTTATGATTTTGAGAGATCCAGACAAAAGCCCAAAACTAGGTTAGGCCGCAATCAATTTGCATAAATCACCATGTATATTGTGTGCCCGAGGGTCTGTCCCTATTTCACCTGTTATATTCGACCCAAAAAATGGAATTGTTAGACGGCGACTTTGTTTAGAAGGCAATTGATATTTTACAAAAAAAAAGTTTTCTACACTCATACAGTTTAGTAATTGCGGGTCAAAACTTACAGGTCAAATTGCAACTATACAGTATGTTTTGTATTTACATTCGAGCACCACTGAGTGTCAGTAGCAGATTGTTTATAACTATTACCCTGTATAGTGTTAAGATTACAATGTCTTATCTTGTGGTGTAAATAACAAGTGTGTATAGTCTAGTGACAGTTGCTGTCAACATGTTTAAAAAGCTGTAAACCTTAAGTGACTGGTTTGGTCAATTTATCTGCATAGAAGGTAACAACTATTTTCTGATTTCATAGGTTATTTAAGTAGTGTAGTAGTAAATTTATATATACTAGCTTTTACCCGCGGCTTCGCTCGCATTTAAGTCATTAAATAAGTATCAGATATCATATCAATGGAACTATAATCAATTCTTTATTATTATAGTCAATTGGAAACTATAGTAAACAATAATTAATTTTTTTTAGGAAAAAGTTTCCTATGTTACTTCTAGTACCTCCAAAAATATGTCTACAAAGTTTCATGATGATCGGTTAAGCAGTTGTTGCGTGAAAACGTAACAAACAAACTCACATTCACATTTATAATATTAGTAGGGATTATTATGACATTAGTATGTAAGTTAATAATGCCAGTATACAGCAGCTAAATCAAGTTGATAATTATTAAATTTATATTTGTATTGACGAGTAAAAGCGCTCTATTGAAACCCAATTACTAAAGAAAAAAAATGGATGGAGGCAACTTCATCTGTGCTCGCTTATAAAAAGTTAAATAACAAATAAATAAAACATTTATTTTTAAATAATTTTTTTACAATATGTTGCCTTGGCGCCAAAAACCAGTGTTTGTCTTAGCGCTGCACATTCGTCTTACATTCTAAATATAACTTAAATTAATATAAAAATATGTCAATATACATAACAAAATAATATAAAATATAATAAAAAATAGAAAAAATAATAATTTTTAATTACGGGTAGGTTTGAGAAACCGCCATCTGTTTTAATATTATTTTGTTTATTTTTATCAGCATCAGTTTTAAATAACTTCTCCCATAGTCACCTATTAGGACATGTAAAGGCTGTATCTATAGCCAAATAGTTAATTGGGAACATGGCTACGACACATACGTGAGTGATGACGCAGCCCAAATGCAATTTGGCCTTTCTACAGTGGAACCTCTTTAGCCACGGTATTCACAAACCAATGGCCTGCATGTGAAATGAAATGAAATGAAAATCGTTTATTAGCATAGGCACTAAAGGCGTGCGCTTGTCAGATTCTATAATGGCTTCGGAAAGGCGTATGACCACAAGAAACTTGTCAATCATAGCCTGTACATAAAATAATTAACAAAAAAAACTGAATTTTCATTCAGAAAAAAGTAAATTACAATTCATGTCACATAATTCGCAATAATACATAATTCACAAGAATTAAAATTAGATCAGATCCACGGTGCAACCACACAGGTATCAGCCCACAATAATATGAAAAACTATGCCTTTGAGTAGCAAGTTGCACTTTTGGTAAACGTCAGTAGTTGACAAATACAGGTATCTAATTCAATTTATTTATTTATCTTTTATATTTGTTTTTAAGGATATATAATTAAAATTCAGTTATTTTTTTTTGTTAATTATTTTATGTACAGGCTATGATTGACGAGTCCCTTGTGGTATTCTTCTCGTCATACGCCTTTCCGAAGCCATTGTAGAGTCTGACGATGAGCAAGCGCGCACGCCTTTAGTGCCTATGCTAATAAACGATTTTCATTTCATTACAATTCGCTCTAACTTCTGAGCTATAACAATAATCGTATATTTTAATAATAAATTCATTTTCATAAGAATGATTGTCCTAAACTATTAGTGCACTGATGTTCCGAGAGTTTCGAAGACTTTTGACATTTGTTGACATGACATCGTTATTCCTGACCTTTAATAACTTAAAAAAAAAACTTATTGTAGCTTAGAACCGGACAATGGAATATAGAGGTTTAACTGCAATAATGTACGCAGTGAATGCAACCCATTGCGGGCAAGTAATGTATGCAAAAGCGAATTCAGACGTGTCAACTGTAATTAGATCTTGGTACATATGGTTTGCCTAATTTAAAATTGTAATAGATGTTTTTCTATATAGAAAATTTATGAGTGTGGAGTTATAGATTTATTTAGTAGTTTAAACGTTAATACTGTATCGTTAGGATTGTACCAGGTCAACTTGGAAGAAGCATATTTGTCTTCTCAAGTCGGTCTGTCTAAACATTTGCCTCCGTTCATAGACCACACTCTAGCTTAAGATTAGTATGATCCTATCCTACTACGTAAAAAAAGCTATAAAGCACCTGTTTTATTGATCACTTACGTAGTTAGTACGTTAAGTCACGGATTAGACCAGCGGTTCTCAAACTTTTTTGGTGAAGGAAAAAGCCTTAATATAATTATAAAAAACTGATTTATATGTATTTATGAATAATCATATTGCAATGTAATATTTAGTTGGAATATTTAGATGTAACCTTATAATCTCCCTTTGGTAGGTATTTTTTGCTGTATTTTAGCCCTAGGGTTCCGCGGAACACACTTTGAGAATGGCTGGATTAGACTAAGTATAATATTAATAGCCAAAACTTAGATATTCTTTTGTTTCCAATAATATAGGGGCATCCTAGTTTTAAGGGCCAGAGCATTGTATATGTATTCATTTATTATTAATTTAAAAAAGTAATAATATGAGCAAATAAATCCCTACTAATATTATAAATGTGAAAGTGAATTTGTTTGTTACGTTTTCACGCATCAAATGCTTAACCGATCATCATGAAACTTTGTACACATATTTTTGGAGGTATCCTAACTTTTTATTTTAAAAAAATATTATTTTTTACTATAGTTTTCAAATGACTATAGTTTCAGCTGTTTGGAATCATATTGATTAATTTCTATTGAAATAATCTCTGATACTTATTAATGACTTAAAAAGCTAGTAATAAATAAATGAATGACTAATCTTCATTACACACACAAACAAACACACATGCACACATGAATACACAAGAAAAAAAGTGGGTGAAAATATTTTAGCACGAATGCTTTATTCTGTCGTCGGCAAATAAATAATGTTCATATATTATCTGTTGGTGACGGCGCTCGTGTGGTGCCTTTATATTCTCTGAGATTCATTCCTTCTTTGCATATTTTTTATTATTTATACATCTTTTTCTATTTAAAAAAAAACCAATTGATATTATTGCAGAATGATGGTATTCGAAATGATCTCACTTCTGACA
Organism: Tineola bisselliella; assembly: GCA_028551675.1. NCBI lineage: Eukaryota > Metazoa > Arthropoda > Insecta > Lepidoptera > Tineidae > Tineola > Tineola bisselliella. The sequence goes on from JAPWLS010001469.1 coordinate 42,682, forward strand.
CCAAATATTGCTGCTATTTCACAATCAACAATTCTATCTATACTAATATAATAAAGAGGGAACATTTGATCGTTTGTATGTACAGTAATGCCCCGCTTTACGCGAGGGATACGTTCTGGAAAAAATCGCGTTAAGTGAAATTCACGCGACCGTAGAGAAGTTGATGACTACATTATGTTTATACGCACTCTTTCGCGTAATGTGGGGCAATTGAGCGCGAAATTTGAATAGTGAAACCGCGCATAACGGGGTCGCGTAAAACGGGGTATTACTGTATTGAATAGGCTCCGAAAGTACTGGACCGATTTGAAAAATTCTTTTACCATTAAAATCCTACATTATCCCTGATGAACATAGACTATAGAATATTTTCAAAATCCCGGATGAAAATTTCAATATTGTAACTCAAAGTGTGAAATAAATACAAAAAAAATCATTATATTGCGTACGCTGTAGAAATTATTGACGATAGAGCATACTCACTGGAATTTCTGCTAACTTCGTATCCATTGTTAAAGCCTTTTAATCTGAAACAAATGACGTGCTATGTTATTCAATGTCTAAAATTCGCTTATAAATTCTTCTTCTCTTATCAATGGCCTTATTCTGCCAATGTCTAGTATTCTGACAGCAGTCCAATTAGAAATTATATAATAAATTCTTATTTACACGTAAACATGAGGGATGTTAATGAAACTCTGGAATCTATTAATAAATATATTTAACACTAGAACTAACCTATTTTTACCAACCGGTCAAAATGACCACATGACTTGTGCTTGCAGAGTATTAAATATTATTCAATAAATTTATTGTAGAGTTGTAAAAAAAATAGAATCGTTTACAAAAAGCAATACATAAGTAAGGTTTTACATAAAAGTATTGTGAAAAATTTTTGAAACCGGTCATATTGACTAGTTGGTAGTTCTAGTGTTAAAAAACAACATTTTTGACCAATTGACCAATATAATGTATAATTATCCCAGTCTGTACTTGTAGTATTGTGGTATTAATTTAAAATAAAATTATTTAACATATTTAATAGGAGAATTTTTTAATATTAATATTTTTCATTTTTGTTTCTCTTTGAACGGATTAGCAGTCCCTTGACGACTTTTGGATGTACGAAACAATAACTTTCATGTTGCGTAATTTATTGTAGACAGCGATGGAAATATGAAAAATACATATATACCTGTGTATAGTATGTATGTAAGCAGAGGCGGCTCGTCCTAAAGAGCACTTCCACGAAAATTACAGAACTTATATTACAGCGGCGTAGATATAGGTAATATAATATACTATTGTATAGGCATAGTAGAATAGAATGAATGTAATGTAAGGATAGTATGTATTATGAAGAAATATAGATACTTCTGTAATTTTCGTGTATAGCTCTTACGCCTCTGTATGTAAGTACTTATTTACTTGTCACTTTATTACCAAATGAAACCTTAATTTAAAGAACAAAGCATTTAGCACGAAGGTTCTTTTGTGAGATGACCCATGGGGATCTAATTAATTTTGTTCAAAGAAACATTGATTGAAAGTGGAATAAAACCATTATTTTCATTGTTTTGAGTATTTCTGCTATAACAGTAATACTGGATTACTTTGTTATTGCATCTAAGATTTAAATTGGATACAATTTTAACATTTTCCAGTAAACATATCTTAAATATAGATTAACTAGACCAGCCATTCTCAAAGTGGTGTTCCGCGGAACCCTAGGGCTAAAATACTGCAAAAAATACTTACCAAAGGGTTACATCTAAATATTCCAACTAAATATTATATTACATGACAACATGATTATTCATAAATACATATAAATCAATTTTTTAAATTATATTAAGCCTTTTTCCTTCGCCAAAAAAGTTTGAGAACCGCTGAACTAGACGATCCTTAGTGCGTTTTATTATTTGTAAAGAGTTAAGTTTTCGAAATATAGTACCTATGGGCGTAGCTCTGACCTGTAAGGTACCTAATCAAACCTAAAAAACTTAATTACCTAGGTACTAACTACTTAATATCCGTAAGAAAGTTCAAACTCGATAGTCGTCAGTCGGCACAAAAACAAATGAACCGGGGTAAGACCGCGAGTATAGCTTGCTAGTTACATATTATTTTAGACTGCTGCCCCACCCTGAGCCCATGGCTGGCTACGCTCATGATAGTACCTATTTTAAAGGTTTATCTAAGGCACTTTCGCTACGACCACGAATATTGTAACACTTTCGAAAAGTTATTTCTTTCAGTTAAATGTCAATTTCAGCTTATAGTATAAAGAAATAGAACGGCATATCCCAAAAGCTGTTATCTTCACTTGTTTTTTAGGACAACCTGTTTAAAACAATGGATGACAATGCCCCTATACAGCAGCTATTCTTCTACGTTATAGTAGATTTATTATATATTATTATGACATTAGTATATAAGTGGACAATGCCAGTATACAGCAGCTAAATTGATAATTATTAAATTAATAAATTTATTTCCTTTATATTTATATTTGTATTGACGAGTAAAAGCGCTCTATTGGAGCCCATTTACTAAAAGTAAATAAATAAAAAAATTAAATAAAAACAACGCCTGGATGTTTGTATTTCAGTAGCACATGTCTGTCACGTTGGAAAGTTTTTTCATAAGCCAAATGAAGAAACTTTAGGAGCGTTTAAACTTTCAAAAGCACTTAGGTAGTGTGAATTTTTTAGCGCACACTTGGAGCTTCTTAGAACACCTGTCGTAAATACACGGATGAGGGGTTACACGTAATGGGGAGAGGCGGGGGGGGGGGGGGGCAGCGGGGGTAGGACCCAATCTTCTAAAGTGAACTGCATAGATTAATGCTTTAACAGATACGACAGGTTTTTTTATTGTATAAATGTTTCTTATTTGAATTTACAGAACAGTCTGCAGGCAGCAATTGACCTGATGATATCTCCTATTCAATTTGACAGGACACCTCTTGAATACTTTCAATAACCAAAACGCGATTACATGAACACATTTAAAAAAAAAAATTATTCATTTTAATGTAAATGAAATGAATAAATTTGTATTATATTTCAATTTTAATTTAAATTATTAGTTTTTTTTATTACTGTCTCATAATTTTTACATTTTATTAAGAAATATATGATCAATGAAATATTTGAATCCAGGTCTGATATGTCGAACATCTTAATATATAAAAATCCAGTGTCATATGTATGTTCCCAGTGAACTCCTCACCAAGTCAACCGATTTCGATGAAAGTTGGCATTTTAAGTGTAATTTGGTCTAACTTGAGATATAGGATTTAAAACTTCATTTATATTTTATTAATAATGCAACATTTTATACGAACAACGAGAAGTAACGATACTTTGAAATCGAAGAAACGTCAACTACGAAACAATCAAATGTGCGTCTTCTGCGGAGGAGACTATCACGCTAATTTAGAAGAATGTCCAGTCAGAGGCAAACGCTGTAGGTTATGCGGGAAGAACAACCACTTCTCAAAAGTGTGCATTAGTAGCGGCAAAGCAACGCATAAACAGTTTCGAACGAGACGCCTAGCACGACACAACACGTCTAGCGAATCTAGCGACAATGAAAGCAGCCAAACATATCCAGTGAATAAAAAAGATTCGCCAACTAAGGTAATGATACCAACTAAGCGAAATGTTGTTTGGAAGATAAATGCGCACTACGTTTGATCTTCTTAAATCAAGCGTCAAGGAAGATCTTGACAGAGTTAGGTTATTCCAGGAACTCAGGCCATCAGTTAAAGAAACTATTCTACCAGAATATTCGATTGGAGACATAGTCTGGGTTAACAAATTTATAGGGAAAGGCTCTGAACCAGGAATTATATCAAAACGCACCAAGACTTACTCCTATCAAGTTGAAATGAACAACGGAGTAATCAAACGGAAACACTCTGATCAACTTAGGCGAAGAGAAACTAACGATGAGAACAACGATGATAATGATGTCATTCGTAACGATAACAGTTTGGAAACGAAAAACGATACTGTGAGTAACAACAAGAAGCCGAAGAATTATTCCTATTATAGTCGTGGATCAAAACGAGGTAAGGGTGATGTCAATGATCATGTTTTACCGGACACGTTCACTTATCAACCTGGTGCATCAACTCAAATCACACAACAAAATTTATCAAATGTACACGGAGACAAATCAGCTGGGCCTCCTAACGCTCAACAGCAGGATCTTGAATAGCCTCAACTCAACTCTCAACATCTGCAGCATTAAACGAGGCACTACGTCGTTCCTCACGACGACGTAAACCCTTGCGCGTTTTGGATATTGAGCTTTCCTTTTTGGAGGGAGTAATGTTGTCGTATATCACAAAGTGAAGAGAAGAGTGCAATCTATGCACCAAAATACATGAACAATAAAGAATCATTAAAATATTTGATTTTATTTATTTGTTTTTCCTAATAAAAAATTGAATTATATGACTCTTTACAACAACCCAACACACAGGTTAACCATAGAGTAGGTTACAATACAAGACCATAGATTATAATTATTAATCGATTACTATTTTACTATAACATATGTATTAGTGAACGTCTCTCCATGGAAGAATTTTGATTGATTTTGTCTTATCTAACGTTGCATAATCTTTGTCTACCTATTACTGTTAGGAGTTGGTGTCCCGCGTGTGATAAATGCGTGACATGCTCCCGACGTACAATTTGCTAAGTGTCACATCGCATATGGATTTGTTACTTTTAAAAATAAAATAGTTCCTAATTTAAATATTGTCTATCGGGATTAGATGGCTGGTTTTCAGAGGCGGCTCGTCCTAAAGAGGCGCTGGTGCAGTGCACCCCACGAAAATTACAGAACTTATATTACAGCGGCGTAGATATAGGTAATATAATATACTATTGTATAGGCATAGTAGAATAGAAATATAGATTACTTCTGTAATTTTCGTGGGAGTGCACTGCACCAGCGCTCTTTAGGACGAGCCGCCTCTGCTGGTTTTATTATAATAACAATATTAATATCTGATTTTT
>JAPWLS010000644.1:0-22253 GCA_028551675.1 Tineola bisselliella
TTTAAAATATTATTTAAATTTATTAAATAGCGCTCCATACAAAGCGACCAGTGACTATCGTTGTGGGCGGGGCTTACGCCGTCGAGGGTGTGGTTTGCGTTGCGCTCTTGTCGACACGTGCCCAGGCTTCATTGCCATCTTGACCATCGTCGCGTCAACATCTGACATTTCGCGCGCGATTTTCAAAATTTATTTTTACGATATCTTGACAACCGATGACGTCAGCGCGACCGCGTAAAGGGTTATTCTGATCGAAATTTGGAGGTCTATTCGATTTTTTTATTTTTAAAAATTTTTTTTTTGTTTTTTTTTTAAATTTTTTTTTTATGATTTTGGATGGCGAGAGGGGGTGTGGGGGGAAGAGGGGGGGGGGGGGACAGCGGCGGCTCGCGCCGACCTTCGGTCGACGCTCGCCTTTATGACTATATGTCTTAGATGGATCACGATTTTTGGTGTGGGAAGGGGGTGAGGGGGGGGGAACCAATATTTTTCCGCGGCGGCTCGCGCCGACCTTCGGTCGACGCTCGCCTTTTTGGCTGTATCTGCGAAAGTTGACGTCCGATATAGTTCGTGTAAACGACATTGTTGGTCAGAATCATGACCTCTTTCAGGATCTGATTTTTTTTCAGGCGTTTTTTCAGGTAATTTTTAAATTGGTATATTTCGATAATTAGACTACTCAGGGGTGTTTTTTTTTTTGGAACCAATATTTTTTCAGGTATTTTTTTAAGATTTTTTTTTAATTTTTTTTTTGAAATTTTTTGTTAGCGTTAGGGGAGGGGGGTATCCCGCGGCGGCTTATTGGCTGTATCTCTAAAACATAACCTCTTTCAGGATCTGATTTACTTTTTTTTTTCCGTCAAAATTTCCATTTTCTAAAGTGTTCCGCCACCAAAATAGTTTGAGAACCGCTGTCCTGTATAATACATGTTTTGTTTGTTGTTTTTCCTTATGCCGTGGAAATTTACCAGCCACTCAAAATCACCCACTTTTTGAGATAAGAATTATCTCAGACTAGCCTTATAACTAGACAGCATTATATACCTACCGGAAATTTAAATAAACCTAGCAATTATAATAGTAATAAATGTATTTATTAAACGTTGAACTGGAATACTTATAACTTTCTCTCCACAATAAAATAACAAAACTTAATGCCCCAACGAAACATAAAAAATTTACTAAAAATTTACGACCGTATCAAATACATTTATGTAAATTGGATGTAATATTTTTCAGTAGTAAACAAAAATTTTATCCTCAAATACGTAAGAATAAAAACTACAATTTTTCTAATGGATTTCGTTTACTATTTTTTTTTGTATTTATGTTATACCTACTAGCTTTTACCCGCGACTTTTAAGTCATTAAATAAGTATCATCAATATGATTCCAAACAGCTGAAACTATAGTCAGTTGGAAACTATAGTAAAAAATAATAATATTTTTTTTAATAAAAAGTATCCTATGTTACTTCTAGTACCTCCAAAAATATGTGTACAAAGTTTTATGATGATCGATTAAGTAGTTGCTGCGTGAAAACGTAACAAACAAACTTACATTCACATTTATAATATTAGTAGGGATTACAAAAACTTGGTACTAAGAAATTCCACTTAATTTAAGTGTATCTTTAAGACAGATTAATTAGTTCAAAATCTCCAATTCACAGACGTGTAAAGGAACGCCAAAAGCATATAAATAAGCAACTTACGTTCAGGAAATTCATTGGAAAGTTTCCCGCGCAAAGTTGGAGGCCGCCATTTTGTCGAGGTGACGCCGCGAGAAACCGCGACATGGTGGCAGTTTGGCGCATTACGAGGACAGTGGGAAGCCAATTAAACAAACTCTGCCAACTTCACTAATGAGATCTGCTGAACTCTTAAGCTGAACCTTAGTAACTTCGGATATAATATGTGATTTATATTTGAATACCAAAATAACATATAAAGAAAGAAACTATTGACAATCCATATATAACCTCCAATATAATAATCATAATTGTTATTTCACCAAATACAATATTGCTCTTTCTACAAAATTAACCCTGGGACTGTAATTCTGTAGACAGTGCTCTTTCGTACATTAATACCAAAATGTATACGAATAATATACTAAGAGGAAAATAACTAAAATTATGTACGCGCGTGCGTATATAGGTATATGTCAATATAATTAATTGTTTCAGGCGTTACTTTGCGGAAATCCATATTAAAAATGAAGGAAAATAACCTCCATCAACATTCAATAACTTGTCTCGACGCGTTTCGCCACTTCAAGTGGCATTACCAGGATACGTGTGGTCGCTCCGGCTTCATCTCGACGACTAATGTGTCGACTTGATATGCCATGGTAGTATATACTTATTCAATAAAATTGCAATATTATGAAATAAATCATTATTAGATTGGTCTATAATATATTGTAGATCATATTTACCCTTAACACTTTTGTAAACATTTTAAAACTTCACTAATCCAGTATTATTAGATATACACTCGAAAATTATGAGTTTGAACTAATTCATTGAATCCTCTTCAACGAGAGTTTGTTAGAATTAGTGGAAAATTTCACTAAACAAAATGGAATTTACGAAATTAAATTTGATATTTTGAATTCTATGAACTGTATCAAATTTAAGGTAGGTATATACTAAATTAATTATAAGGAAGCTAGAATCAAATCTTGTGGTTTTGAAATAAAATTATTCAATAATAATTGCTTATAATTTTATTATGCGTATTTAAAAGGAACTTAATTATTTAAAATCATTAATATAATAGTACATTGTTTAAAAAAATAAAAACAGTTTTATCATTTACTTAAGCTACTAGGTAATGGTACTGAATGCATATCATCTTCTGAAATTCTTCTCGGACCATCATCATCGTCGTTTTCATCTGAACTATTTGCTAAATCTATAAACTCGTTTCCACTACTAATGTTATAGACGTTTAATTCCACTTCGACAGTTTTTTTCATAGCACCAAAAAAAGGGTTATAAAACTTCTTCATAAAACCACCAGCTCGTCTCTGAACTCTCCTACTTGATTCACCAGCAAACAAACTCATATTAACTGTTGACCCCGAAGCATTTGATTGAATACTCCCTCGTCTATCAACCAATGGTACTTGATCATCAGTTGATGGATTAGGAAAGTATTTCTGACCTAGATAAGACACCAAACATATTAGAATCGTACCAGTGGTTCCAGCCAACCCTGGCCACCACCACTGTTTAGATAATTTTGAAGATAACTCCTTATTATTCCCGTTAATCTTCATCCACTCAGTGCAAGTGCTATCTGGGATTAACGTCGTTGTACATACTCTGATTAAATATGAATCGGTCGCAATGGTTCTAAGTGTAGCCTCTTCTTCATTATTGAGAACGCAAGAATCTTGGGATATCTGCGTACTAATTTCTAAATATTTCCTCTTTGGTTTAACTTGAAGCGTGTAATATAATATTGGACCATTAGGTATTTTAGGCGCTTCCCATTTCACAGTAATAAGACCGTCAGTGGCGTCCGTACTTACAATTTTGACTAAATCGGCATCTTTTAATGCTTTTGTACGGATCCCTCTTCGATTTGAACGGCTGCATGTTGAATTCGTACAAGCTCTGAGCCTAACTCTGTAATCTCTGTATGGAGCCAAATTCCCAACTTGATATTCTTTCTTAGTTCCATTAACAATAAGTGATACTGATCTGTAGTATTTGTATTCGCTAAAAGTGCTATTCTTTGGCGATTCAAGCTCTTCTATTTCTTCACAATTCAAACCAGCCGAACAAGGATCAAAGTCTTCTTGGACCATAGCCCCTGTAATACCCTTTGACAATATACCACACATAGTTTCACAAGCTTTCTCATATTCTTCAGGAGGTCTTTTTACAACTGCATGTGGAGAATACTCATAATGGTCTATGATGTCGTCGATTGGGACGGGATGTTCGCAATGGTTACGGGAAATATCATCTGGAGTTTCGACTAGAATTACGTCTAGCTCGTAATAAGTTATGTGTTTGGTGTAATCCTTATGGTTAACCCAATGCATGACTATCGAATTGGCTGATACGGCTACGACTTCAGTTAGAAAAGGTGGTTCCGGTGTCCCTACTTCAGTAGAAAAATTAACTATAGACGTACGAGTCACGTAATGTACTGTTATATTTTCGTTGGAATTCAATGCGGATGGTACAGTCGAACTATTTATTTTATCTTCAGCTTCAACACATAACAAATAATTAGACGCCGGTTTTAAATCTGTTAACGTAACAAAAATTAATTTATTTGTTGATTGTACTTTAACCCCGTACCATTCAGTGTCGCTGCAACTCTCCGGGACTATTTTAGAAGTATCGCCAGGTAACAATCTCATGTATAATATTGAATAAATAATTGATACGCTTTCGTCTCTTGAAAATGTAACAACAGCTGACGTCGTGTTTAAAGTCTTGACTTTTAATTCTCGATCAACTTGCGTGCAACTTCCACTGTACCCGTTCATCCCAGCTGGCACTTCGACTTCGTTGGGCTTCGTCGGGAATAAATGCATTATTTTATCGATCTCTTTCTTACAAAGCATCGGATTGTTGTATATTCTACCAGTACCTCTGTCTATTTTAAGATACTTAGTAACATTCGCCGTGAACAGCGTTTGCAGATTCGTCATGTCGTAAATGATTAAGCTATATGCGTCACTCTTCAGTTTTCTCCCTTTAATTCGAGTCAATGATGAAAGGAAATCTAAAGACGTGATCGTAAGTGAGCCATAGATGACAACGTAGTCGCTGACTTCTTTGAGACGTGAAAAATAGGTTCTAAGTTCTGTCATCGCTTCTGTTATTGCGCGGACATGAATTGTGAGTGACCCGTTCACATAAACGCAGTTCTGGGCATCCTGCATCGCGTCTAGTGTTGTAATGTACAGATTCCCGCATGTCTGCAAATTTATCAAATGCAATATTAGGCTAGTAACTCTCAACCACTATGTCACCAAGTTCTTAAAATATACCGCCAAATTTTAAAAATGTATCAAGCTCAAATTTCTCATTAAAAGTATTCTTATTATTAACCTGTAATTAATCCCTTAATAAACGTATTATTGTTTTTGTAATACATATACCTATATTATTTAACTTTACATTCAAAATTATTATCATAACTTATATGTGTATTATTGGTAAATAAACAACCTTTAATAATTTTTTTTGGTGTGCCGCCAAATTTGAAATCATCAAAAGCGTGCCGCAATAAAAAAAGGTTGGGAATCATTGTATTAGAGAGTGTAATATATATATATATATATATATATATATATATATATATATATATATATATATATATATATATATATATATTGAGAACATATCCCTCGCGTAAAGCGGGGCATTACTGTATATATATAGCATGCTCAATGAAGTCTAATGAAAGTTGTAAAAATTCTTTTTTTCCACTACCAAAGTTATACCATATATGGGTGAATATTAATAAGGTTATAAATAAATAAAAATATTAATCTTGTCAAACGTCTTAAGTAATAGATTTAGTATTTCGTTAGTGATTGTACAGTACATAGAGTAACCTCGGCACAATGCTCGCAGGGTTCGCAGGTCATCACCCCTGACTTGTACAACTCTCGGTGATCAATTGGGCAACTGAGTGTGCAACTGTTATTGAATATCCAACCGTATATGTTGTGACATTCATCTAAGGTCACGCAGTATTTATGAGGCTCCATTTTGTACCTAAAACCACCAGAAGCTTTAAACTTTGGGTACCACTGCTATATAGAATTGTTTGCTCTTAGTACGGATATTTACATTTAAAAAGCAACTATACATTAAATCAGTGATTCTCAACTTTTGTGTGCTACGAAATTTTAAGTGTGCTGCCAAATTTTAGATATATAATAATGTCAATATTATTAAATAATATGATTTAAAAATTAAAAAAAAAAAAATTTTTTGTACTACCAAATTTTAAAATTGTTAAAAGCAACAAAGGAAAAGGTTGAGAACCACTGTACTAAATGTAACCTATCAATGACAACTAAATTAAATATGTTTCTTAATAGATTGATATTTGTGACGTTAAAGTCTGAGAAGAGACGCCTTCGAGTTGCCGGCTTTTAATTTGTTCTAAAATCTGTCCTGATTTTAAGAAATATAAAGATTACAAGATTAAAAGGACATTTATTTATTTATTTGCACATACACAACAAACAGCTAACAAACCTACACATAACAATAACAAATACATAGAAGAAATTAAGTTAAAACTAACCTAACAATTGTGTTCAACATATATTGGAAGAAACGTTATACATTAAAACGAATACTATTTATTTATTACTTAATAATACAGAATAAGCGAGTAAGGAAATGGCGGCCTTATCGCTAAGAAGCGATCTCTTCCAGGCAACCAACTTTGAAATATAGTAACTGTAATACGGACGCTAGTTTGTTGCTTACAAATTTCAAACACTACGAAAAGTCAAGCGCAAAATAGATTACCTCAAGTCTTAGAATTTAAATAGAATAAATGAAATAAAACAAATGAAAAATGCATATAAAAATAAAAAGCTAACTCACGTATGTTCTGGACAAGCCTTTACACATTTGCCATTGTAAGTGTAATGTCGGCAAAGAATGCAGGCGTCTTTCTTCGTAATCCGACATCCCAGACATTCCTCGTGGCATTCGTCAGCGTCAGGTCCTTCTAGAAACTTCTGGCACACTCTGCAAGGATAAATGATTTTCATTTGGATTCGAACAAGTTTTCCAACTAACATTTTATTATAAGCTAAACCCGTCAAATGTAATACTATTAATCCGATGAAATGTTTTGAACTACTCCAGAAAAAAAAAACAAAAATGTACATTACTATTTTACACCTAACGCCTGAATTTTAACAATTATTACTTATTATTGTTTATTTAAAAAAATCAGATGTCAAATACTACATATTGACAATCTACACGAAAATGTGACTGATATTGATTTATTCTACTTGAAGCCTAAGGCGCTCATGTCTATTTTGCACTTGGCTTTTTCGTAATGCTTAAATTTTTTTTTTAATTTTAATAATTTTTGTTCCAATATATGTTGAACACAACTGTCAGGTTAGCAAATTTAACTTAATTTCTTTTCTGTATTTGTTATTGTTATATGTGGGTTTGTTAATTATTTGTAGTGTGTGTTTAAATAAATAAATATCGAATTTTGTTAATGTATTTTTAGAGAAATTTATGTGAAATAATATTGCGGATTATTACGGATTAAAAATATAATTATCACAAAGCAAAATTGAAAAAAACGAAAGAAGACAGATAAGAAGGATGACAGAAGAAATGTCAAAATATCTTCATAATTTATATTGACACTCGCCACATATTGATTCTTACCGATTATTCCAACAGTGATTAGTTAAAACATTTTGCGTACAAGTACAGTCAGAAGCACAATCTATGCCCTTGACTCGGCCTTCGGCTGGTTCACGACTGATGACGTGTCGTACTCGAGGTGCTATGGTGTTCCAGTCGATAGTGCCCAAGAAACAGGTGGTGGGTTGGGCGTATATTATGACACTACCTCGGTCGATTTTTAATAGGTTGTAGAGGCCGATCTAAAACCAATATATTATACTAGCTTTTACCCGCGGCTTCGCTCGCATTTAAGTCATTAAATAAGTATCAGATATCATTTCAATAGAAATGAATTAATCCAAACAGCTGAAACTATAGTCAGTTGGAAACTACAGTAAAAAATATCCTATGTTACTTCTAGTACCTCCAAAAATATGTGCACAAAGTTTCATGATGATCGGTTAAGTAGTTGTTGCGTGAAAACGTAACAAACATACTCACATTCACATTTATAATATTAGTAGGGATATGCCAAATAATAATAACTCCTTTATTGCTTCAAAAAAATGATATTACAGTACAGAAATTTAGAGCAATAGGCGATTTCATCACGATTTTATCTAACGTAAAGTATATAATAAATGGTTAATTAACACGTTTAAACGCAATAGCCCTGCTGTTGCATTACTTATTTTTCTAACTTATTTTCTTACTACTTAAGATTTTCACTCACTAAAGTACTTTTAACATGTCTGCAAAGGTTAGTGCTTGTATCTCTATTACTAATACATTGTTACCAGTCGAAATTTTAGAGGACGAATTATGTACGCAATTAAATATTAAAACACTTACCTCCTGTAAATTTGGCATATCATGTACTATAAGTGCATAGTTCATGAACAACTCTGTGCCTCGGATCCTCGCTAAGCCGGGAAATAGCTCGCCTAGGGACTTGAGCCCGTTTACACGATACACCACCAAATAACCTGTAATCTGAATTTGCATCACATTCAGCGTATAGTTTAGTATTTGCAGTCGTTAGCAATAAGGGCGCAATCTATGGTCCAAGCTGAGTTACCGACAACTACTTTAAAAATATTAGTATGGGGGTAATTTTAAAACTTTATAGCAATTTTTTTACTCAAAGCAGCTTTAGACATCTAGATCGGTTTAGAGTTAGCGATAATTAATTTCGGTTGAGTAAAAGTTTTATAGTAAGCCTAAATGTAATTTTGCTTGATTTAAGACTAGAACTACGAGCCGGTCAATATGACCTATTTTTACCAACCGGTCAAAATGACCGGATGACTTGTGCGTGCAAAGTATTAAATATAATTCAATAAATTGATTGTAGAATTGTAAATAATAGAATCGTTTACAAAAAATAACGAGTAGGGTTGTATATAAAAGTCTTGTGAAGAATTTTGAAGCCGGTCATATTGACCGATTAGTAGTTCTAGTGTTAAGTTCATTCAAACATGTGATACTTAATCTAAAAAAACTATAAACTAACATAACTATAATATGTTAGGTTAATTTATGCTCAAACTAATCGATGAAGAAGTAATATTTATTATAGCTCATGTTTAAAAAGATAGAACTAATAGTGAATTTTAATCTAGTCTAGTAGGCAAGATATCTTAATTTAATTAATTAATTGTATCAGGCATTACTTTGCGGATATCCATATTAAAGGAAATTATTTAAAAATTATTTTGCTTATATTATAATTCCCGCTACATTAGGTCAATGAAGGAAAACTTATTTGTCAACGCGTTTCGACACTTCAGTGGCACCTTCTGGATACGTGAAGTGGCGAAACGCGTCGAGACAAGTTATTGAGTGTTGATTATTTTCCTTCATCGACCTAATGTAGCGGGAATTATAAGCAAAATAATCTAAATTTAATATAAATAAGTTCCAAACCTCTTTAAGGTCAGGAAAGCTGATCCCCTCAAAACTCTGCTCCTCCTTGTCCATCAGCACCAATTTGACGTTACCAACCACCACCACACAACCCTTGAGTTGGTTCAGCATGGTAATATTATGGCTTATGACCGTTCTGCACATCTTTGGGGTTCCTTTGTTAAAATTTAAATCTAAATATTGTCCAGAAGCCAGGTTGAGGTAGATTAATGAAAACAGGACACTATAATTTAAAAAAAAAACAAAAGAATCGTTTAGAACTTTCCTGCGTAATTTATGATATATGTATAAGTATATTATAGTCTATATTTAATTATTTTAATCAGCTGTTTTCCAAAGATTTGTAGCCGTAATTAAAGAGTATTAAATTTTAAATCGGCTTAAATAAAAAAAATTGTATAAATACTAGTAATAATATAAATGTTTATTACACAAAACGGTGCATAAGCGAGCTTAATGCTGTTGGCATTATCTAATACCACTGCTTTAAGCCGGTATAGAGGAGGAGGCTGCTGTCTACAAACGGGCTACAAGATATAAGAAATCTCTTTGCTTTTATAGATTTTATTGTTATTTACAGTTTTATCAATGTTACACATCCTTGCACCAACTTTTATGTCGTAAATATTTTGTGCTTCAAGATGGTGGAACTAATTTATTTAATGTCTTTTCTTTTCACTTTTAACTAATTCCACCTTCAAATAAATGTCTGTTTATTTTTAATAAAGTGTTTAAATATAAAAAAAAAAATTATTTACTTAAAAACTTTATTTATTTATAAGAATTTTTATATGGTCCCGACATTTTCACGTTTATCAATGGCTTGTACAACGAGGTCCAATACAATTTTTATGGCACTTAAAGGAAAATATTGTGTTAAACAACGGCTAAACTTTTGCTTCATTACACTATTTATTATTTAGCCGTTGCTAAAATATCACCTTCTAAGTGGTTATAATAATATCAACTTTCAGTACTAAAGTAATCCCAATAAATATTAATTATAAATTTTATTTTTATATAATATTTATTGATATATATAAAATCTAGGTCATATTTTTAAAACCCTTCCAAAATTTGTTTTTTTTTTAAACAAAAGGATATTTACCTAACCAGTCTTCAGTAAGTTTTTTTTTAATTTATTTTATTATTAACTTAAAATTAACAATAAGATTTTCAATGATGATTTCAAATGATTGTCTTGTTACCCTACTTCTAAAAATAATCAAAATAAACGCGAGAGCAAACCATGTAATCTTAAAATTAGTTAAGTTAATAAAATGAAAGAATTGGTTACTAAAATTTTTTACGAGATTTTAAAGGGAGAATGAAAATACATGCTTTTTATATTTTCATGAGCACTGAATGAAAAGTAATCTAACGTTACATATTTGAAAATCGTTAAAATCAATAAGATTGACAGAATGCCGCCAAAATTCTAAATAACCTAATAACAAAAAGGACGGTGTTTTTTTTGACATGAGCATTTACGTGTGAATTAAAATTTTATAATTTCTTATTGAATACTCGACTTCGAATTGTCTTTAATAGATATCTGAGGCCATTAATAAAAAAAGAAGAAGAACAAAAAGGACTACGATATAGCAAATATTTTTAATGACTACTTAATGAAGATTTGGTAGCGAAAAAATAATTCTCCTTTAACAGCTTTAATAAGGGAAAAAAGGTTTTACGTATTATGATTGAGATATTAAAAAAGAAAGCCAAATTAAACTCCGCAGTTTCTATTGTCCACAGAAAAAATACCTCATCCTAAAATAGTGTAAACAAGTGAAATGACTTCCTCTTTCCCCAAGAAAAATATAATAAAAAAATACTCAGCCATTTTATCATCGTCGCCCCCGCCATGACACTTTTAAGCGGGAAATTCCAAATCTTTTGTATTTTTTTCTTTTCACAACAAGTGGCTTCTTTCTTAGGACACGACTCGCTATATATATTAATCTAAAACCTTTTATAGGGATACACATCGCACCTTCACATTTTAAAACTAAATCAAATCAACGAATCTTACTTCCAATTTCTTACCCTCTTTA
This sequence comes from Tineola bisselliella, assembly GCA_028551675.1. Lineage (NCBI taxonomy): Eukaryota > Metazoa > Arthropoda > Insecta > Lepidoptera > Tineidae > Tineola > Tineola bisselliella. The sequence goes on from JAPWLS010000644.1 coordinate 11,356, forward strand.
AGAAATTAACAATGAATATAGTTTTAAATTTAGGTCAATTTAAAATTAGGCAAAGATTTTAAATTTTGGGTTTTTAAAATTGTAAATTTAATTTAATGTGAAACACGTGTTGTTACTGATTTTATTAGTACAGATTTTAATGTAGATTGTTTTAGATGGTGAACTCAATAAAGGTACACATATACAGGCTGTTACATTTACGTATTTATTTAGGTTAGGTATTAGGTAATTCGTGATCCAATTCTTAACATAGGAAAGTTACAGACTATATAATATATACTATACTATTCTACATCATAGGAGATTTATTATATATTATTATGACATTAGTATGTAAGTGGACAATGCCAGTATACAGCAGCTAAATCAAATTGATAATTATTAAATTAATAAATTTATTTCATTTATATTTATATTTGTATATGTATTGACGAGTAAAAGCGCTCTATTGGAGCCCATTTACTAAAGTAAATAAATAAATAAAAAAAATATATACAGACTATACAGAAACCTAATTAAATAGTAGGCTATTAGAATGGAATTTGTATACTCCATAATACAATGCCTATCTTTGTTGACTCTTTAAGAAAAAGCCATATTTTGAAGTGAAACTTCTTTAGAATCGTTGTGATTTCAAACCGGATGTAACGCGGATGCATGTAACGGAAATGCGACATGTTCTGACGTTTCGCGCGCGAATTTCAAAATTTGTTTTTGCGATATCTCGACAACCGATGACGTCAGCGCGACCGCGTAAAGGGTTATTCTGATCGAAATTTGGAGGCCTATTCGATTTTTTTTTTATGATTTTGGATGGCGAGGGGGTGTGGGGGGGGGGGGGAATCGGCGGCGGCTCGCGCCGACCTTCGGTCGACGCTCGATTTATGGCTATATGTCTTACGTAGATCGCGATTTTTGGTGGATGAAGGAGGTGGGGGGGGGGGGGGGGGGAATTGATTGCGGCTGGACCTTCGGTCGACGCTCGCCTTTATGACTATATCCCTTAAGTGGATCGCGATTTTTGATACAAGGGTGAGGGGGAAGAGGGGGGGGGGGGGGGGGGGGGGGGTCCGCCGCTCGCCTTATTGGCTGTATCTCCGAAAGTAAACGTCCGATATAGTTCGTGTAAACGACAATCTTGGCCAGAATCATAAGCTCTTTCAAGATCTGAAAAAATTTTTCAGGATTTTTTTCAGGAACCGAAATTTTTTTTTCCGTATTCTATTTTAAAAAACTAATCTATGTAAAAGTCAAGAGGCTCCGAAGGCACCCCACTAAAAAAAAATTAAAATAAAATTAAAATATGGAACTTGAGCAATAAATTATGTAATTATGTTAAATAAAATATCTTTTAAAATTAATCAAAATACTTTCATTTTTAAACGAATAAACTTTGTAATTATCCTACCCTTGGTATATATATTCATCTCATTCTTTTCTCGATTTACTGAAGTTTCACTTCTATCGTGTATGAATCGCACACACACCTTTTTTATTTTGTAATTAATTTCGCCCACACATTTAGTGACCAGAAATAAAACATGCTGTATACAAATTGTCTGGGTCACAGTGTTAAATGATGTCAATGAGCTATTCTGTTGTACGTTTTCATTGTTATTTACGATACGATAGTTCATTAATTAACTATAATTATTGGAAACGTTTCGTTTCTTTTCTCTAAGCTTTTATTTTTAAGTTAAGTGTTGATAAAACTATTAACATTATAAAAGAAAACTTGTTTATAATAATTAAATTCACCAATGAAACAATGTTGTAAAATATATTGTAAAGTAACTTAAATCTGTTATATAATGTTACCTTGAATACTAATTTTATATTACTTATTGTAAAGTTATTTTTATTATTGCTAATAGAAGTACTATAATAAAAATGAAAACAGTAGGAAGTGTAACAGAATTGGAGTGGAACCCATGTAATGTATTTTATCTGATGTTTTACCGTTAAAATTGGAATAATTACTACTATTATTTTTACAAAACTATACTGTTATTATTGTTACTTTTAGAAAATATGAAGCTATAATATTGGTAATTTTAAAGAAATTATGAAAGTGTAAAAATGTTGTATATATGTTTTATCGAATCTAAATGTCTTGCCTTAACGATTCGACGACAACTAATGTCAGGTTCTGTCATATTTTTGCTTTAGTAAATAAACGGTGTGAATTGATATTGTTTTGGTTTTACCATGTTATGCTTAATTAAGTGAAATTTAATAGATGTAACACGTTTTCTTTGCATCAACAAAGCAGTTTTGGCAAATTGAAACTTAATTATATATATTTTCCAATATTTCCAGCTCAAAAATGTCTCACATGCAGAGAAATTCAAGATTTTCTAAAAATGCGGGACTTGAAAGGGAATTAAAACAAGGTTTGGATAAAGTAATATTGAATTTATTCAAATTATTATTGCATTGAGTTAGAATACTGATCGGAAGATTTATATTTCTTATTAACGTGTAACAAAAATAATCTTAATTATAAAAACACTAGCTACTTGTTTTTGATTGTGTTTGCGTTATTATGCTGTTATACCTCTATCTCAGGATGTTCTAGTTTGGATTCAGGAACTTTATGCACTAATATATATTTATCATTATTATTTGAAAACTATTTTTGTATTTATTTTATTATAATTAGTTTCAGGAAATAATAAACCAATATTTCCATTAGATGGAGGCCAGCAATCAAATTTTAATCCTACTGTGTTCTATAAAGGCAATATTAATCCTAATTTTAACCGGCCCAAAGGTTAGTTTGTTACTTAAGTATATTAATTTTGAATATTCACTAGATTTTCAAATGTCAAGTTTTTAAATTATAAATAATCGCATTTAAAAACTAAGATTGTACCCATTTTGCCTATACATTAGGCATGGTCTGTCCCTTTTATGGGTATATACAAACTGATACTTTTTTACATTGTGTGTACAAGTGTGGATCCAACACTAGGCCAGATCTTTTCTTTGGGACTCAGTCTGATTAGTTATATTAGATGAAATTAACATCCTGCTTAGAGTGCCAGTTAGTTACCAGAAGGGCCTGGGTTCAATTCCTCTGGTCTCAGTAGTATTTAATCATAAATATTTACTAATATATAATAAATTAATATTTTTATAAAGTCTGTATGTGTCTGTAATAAAAAAAAGTGTTGAATTCGATTTTGAAGAAACAAAACACTATCTCTTGTCTTAGACTTTATCGATTTTTAATTGTTTACATGTAACATGTTTGTATATACAGTCCGTGTCACTTGAATAGCCTCACCCCCAAAATTAGTTATAGATCCAGTTCTATACGAACAACTCTTTATTTGATTTCATAAATAAACGTTAATAGGTGTAACTACTACATCTTTGTTACAAAAGTTTGACATTCACTAATAAATAATAAAAATTATAAACTAAAATAAGAAATAGGGTTAGTCACTTGAATAGCCTCAGAATAATAAAATACAGAAAAATATCGATTTAAATTACTTTTAATACTTTGTGTACTTTCCATTATTCTTAATAATGTCAAAAATTCGATTAGGAATAGATTCATATAATGAGCGAATGTATTTTATGTCTAAATTATTTCAAGTATTATGAATTTCTTGTATGAGATCAACGCTGCTAGAATATTGGCGTCCACCGGCGAATCATTTACGAGATAAATAGCCCCAAACATTTTCTATAATATTTAAGTCCGGAGAGTTCGAAGGCCAATCTAAAACTTGAATTTTATTTTCTTGAAACCAAGTTTTTGTTTCATGTGATGTATGTGAAGGGGCATTGTCCTGTTGAAAAATCCACTTTTTTTTTAGAACTTTACGAATCTCTTTTATCTTCTCTTCCAGTAGATTTAGATAGTTTGTCTACCTATGATAATCGAAATACTAATGATCCTATAATAAGAAATCGCACCCTACATCATTACTGAACCACCGCCTGAATGACGACGAGATAATATTATTTCTTCTTTTCTCAAATCGTGGAAATAATATGAATATCAGTCTGGACCATCTAAATTAAATTTTTTCTCATCACTGAAAACAACATTATGCCATTGACATGTCCAGGACATATGTATTTTAGCAAATGATAATCGCACTTTCTGATGATGATCACGTAATGCAGGTTTCCTCCTGATTTTTCGCCGCTTGAGATATGATGATGAATTTATTATACGTCGCACTGTAGACAATGAAGCACTAGTGTTTACTATTAGCTATTTGTCGTATTTCACGATTTGATATTTTTTTATCCAAATAAAATTGTATTTTTTCTTTTTCAATATCAGTAAGCATGCGACCACGACCCATGATAAAAATAATAATTATAACACTTTAAAAATAATACATACGTAATATAAGGTATGAGTGAAATAGTTTAGTGCTGAGATACTAAAGCAAATGAACGCGATGACTATTGAAACTGGACTGAGGCTATTCAAGTGACTAACCCTATTTCTTATTTTAGTTTATAATTTTTATTATTTATTAGTGAATGTCAAACTTTTGTAACAAAGATGTAGTAGTTACACCTATTAACGTTTATTTATGAAATCAAATAAAGAGTTGTTCATATAGAACTGGATCTATCACTAATTTCGGGGGTGAGGCTATTCAAGTGACACGGACTGTAGTTTTTGAATTTCATTTTTTATTTTTATAGGAATACCACTGTCGTTTTTAGTACCTCAAGTAATGAATATAGAACAGCCTGGTAAGTTTTTATTATATTTTATTTAATCGAATTGTAAATTAACTAAAATTGATTTTGTTAATCTCGAAACACTGGGCCACTTCACTTCAGCAAACATTAATTCCAATGTAACGTGTCATTTATAGAAACACAACAAGATGCGCGTGATTCACCATCTCCTGAAGCTGTCGATGCAGATGGCAAGATTAGTGTATTTACTAGACTCGGACCTGTGTCTGCACCAAAACGGCCTAAGCTAACCATTAATATCACAATGAATAAGGAGGATTCTGTTAGGTAAGACATGTACAGTCATTTTTATGAATGACTGCAAACAACATTTCATAAGTAAAGCAATAATTTTTTTACTTTTACTTTTTTTTTTAATTTTATTTATTTACTTTTAGTAATTGGGCTCCAATAGAGCGCTTTTACTCGTCAATACAAATATAAATGAAATAAATCTATTAATTTAATAATTATCAATTTGATTTAGCTGCTGTATACTGGCATTGTCCACTTACATACTAATGTCATAATAATATATAATAAATCTACTATGATGTAGAAGAACACCTGCTCTAAAGGGCTCACTATGCAATCCATACATATTAAAGTAAGAAATAAAAAGAAAGAAATGAAAATCGTTTATTAGCATAGGTACTAAAGGCATGCACTTGCTCATCGTTAGACTCTACCATGACTTCGGAAAGGCGTATGATGAGAAGAAGACCACAAGAAACTCGTCGAACGTATTGAATAATTTGGGATTTAAAACATGTATAAAGCCAATATTAACTAACAAAGCATTTTACACTCTAAATCAGCCATTCTCAAAGTGTGCTCCGCGGAACCCTCGGGCTAAAATACTACAAAAAATACCTACCAAAGGGAGATTATAAGGTTGCATCTAAATATTCCAACTAAATATTAAGTCACGCGTGCGTCTGCCCAAACTTGAGCTTCCCAGGTTCGACAGTCTCATCGAAAACTGGCAAACGTTTCACGATACGTTTGTTGCTTTGGTCCACAATAACGAGTCGTTGTCAGCCGTCGAAAAATACCACTACCTTATTTCTTGTCTGTCCGGTTCTGCGTTAACGATAGTAAAGGGTCTGCCAGTGACCACAGAAAACTATCAAATACATTAGTGGATCGCTTTCAAAATAAAAGACTTTTAGCGGCGAAGTATCTCGATAAAATATTAAACATCACCGCCTTAAAATCATCCTCACTCGATCAATTGTTAACTTTAACAAATACCTTTTATGAGTCCGTGAGCGCGCTTCACAGTATCAACATTGACAACTTAGGCGAATACATTTTATTTCATCTTGCCTTTCGAGCCCTTGACTGTGATACTCGAAAAAGATTCGAAATTCAAAATGAAAAACATATGCCTCACTTTGCTGATTTATTGTCGTTTCTTCAGGGTTACGTTAAAATCCTGGAGACCAGCGAACAAAGGTCCAGCCCTAGTTCTGTGCAGCCTCGTGTAAATACGTTCCCTAAACCTGGTAATAAGCCGACCGAGCCTCGTTTTAAGTCCAGTAAAAACTATAACTCCTCTGTGACTCGAAAAGGATTTGTGAAAAAGATCACGTGTCCATGCTGTAACCTTCAACACAGCATATACAAATGTCCGAAATTTCAGACGTTCAACTCGCCCACTAGGTTAACTTTCGCTACTGGAAAAAACCTATGCGGCAACTGTTTGCGATTCGGACACAACGTAAACGACTGTTCTTCCAAAACCGGCTGTTTAACGTGCGGAGAAAAACATCATACGCTTCTGCATAGCGATACGCCTACTACTTCGGAACCTGGCACTTCTGGAGTGAGTACCGGCAGTCACACCAGTACCAGTGCTCACATTGGGCACGGGCGCTCTCTTGTGCTCTTAGGTACGTGTACACTGCTGGCGCGCGCCTCCAATGGCCCGCCGCAGCCTGTTCGCGCCCTTATTGACAGCGGAGCACAAGATTGTTTTATGACGACCGCCTGCGCTCGCCGCCTTGGACTGACTGTACGTCGCTGCAACCTTACAGTTTCCGGTCTTGGTCAAAACACAGTCCATCACGTCAGAGGTGTCACTGCGTGTACGATTCTACCTCAACATTCGACCAATTGTAATGGATGCTGTAACTTCTAAGATGCCCACTGCTACAGTACCTGACACTGTACGACGTCACTTTTGCCACTTAATGCTGGCCGATGAAACTTTCGACCCGCCACCTTGCTCTCGCGAGTACTTGCACACTTATTAACTTTGCTGAAGGATAAAATCAACATAACCGATCAAATCGCTTTTACTGATAGCAGTACCGTTCTGTCCTGGCTTAATACGGAACCGCACAAACTTAAAACATTTGTGGCACATCGCGTCGTCCAAGCTACGGATGCTGTTCCCGCATCGAAATGGAAGCATGTATCAACAGTCGAGAACCCTGCCGATTATTGCAGTCGTGGTCTGAGCTGCTCTGAGCTCGCTGCCTGCAAGCGTCGGCACGCTGCCGATGGTCGGGCCCCGACTGGCTCACCTGCGAATCGGCTTTTCATCATTCACGCTGCAACGCCGATGTATTAGGTTTATTCGAAAGAGACACCTAAAGCTCGTTCGTACGGTCCCTTAACAGTGACAGAAATATCTGCTCTTTGTAAAATAATTAAATCTACACGATAATTATTGATCGACCTTGCAATCGATCAATTCAAAAACTTTCTCCATTTATTGATCCGTCCAGTCTCTTGCGAGTGGGGGGACGATTAGCGGGGATAGAAAATATATTTCCGGGTAAGGACGGAAACGTCCGCGTAGTAACGATACGCACTGCGAAGGGCACTTTTGCTAGACCTGCTAGGAAAGTCTGTCCACTTCCTATAGCTACATAGGATCTTCTTTTATTTATACTTAAACTTAGTTCTTAATTCATATTTTGTTTCTTAGCATTTAAGGATTTCTAGTTTAGTTTAATCATGTTTAGTTAGTAGTAAGTTTAGTAACTTCGGTATAATTTCATAGCGTCCATATGTTTATCCGAACACAAATTGTATTTTCTTGGCCTAGTGATTCCTACCCTCTTCATTTCCTCTGACATGACTAGTGTCAGTCAGTCTGCCGTCCACCGCCGACGCGTATTGTCGCCCTTGCTTGTGGCAACGTGATGAACTGGTCTGCCGTCCACCGCCGACGCGTATTGTCGCCCTTGCTTGTGACAACGTGATAAAAAACCCTGTGTTGAACTGGATTGCCGGCCACGCGAATGTGAGTACACCCGTCTTTCCTATACTTTGTCCTGGTGTTTCTCCAAGCTTGATTTGGCAGGTTTAGGTATCCCCTGGCTTGGATGCTGGCCTGAGTAAATGCAGTTACAAACGACACAAAACTCAAAGCTGCAATTCACAGTCTAGATCTTGTATATAACCCCCAAACAACACGATACAGGTAGGCTTGTATTCATAAACTACCCTCGAACATATTTAGGTACGTTCCTTTAAAAATACCTTGCTTGCTTAACCCTAGAACTACCAACCCGTCAATATGACCGATTTCAAAAATTCTTTACAAGACTTTTATGTAAAACCTTACTCAACATTTTTTGTAAATGATTCTATTTTTTACAATTCTACAATAAATTTATTGAATTATATTTAATACTTTGCAAGTACAAATCGTACGGTCATATTGACTGGCTGGTAGTTGAAGTGTTAAGCTTAGTTTCTGAATATAAGCCACTACAATTTGCAAAATCTTACTGAATGTGCGAGCAGGAGAAATATATGTAATGCTTTAAGAGTGAGCGAGCACGCGATATGATCTTTCTGTTCACAAATCGTTCGTGTTCGTATTTACAAATAAATGATTAACTTCAGATACACGTGTTACACAGTGCTATTGAGAATTAAAAAATATAATGACCTTTATGTTACTCTAGCAATAAATACTATATAAGCAAGTGCTAAGAAAGAAAATAAAGAAAAGACTTCTCATCTGCACGGAACAATTGGACTTTCGTCAATACAAGAAAAGATACATCAAAAAATATACGTACGAAAAATCGTGCCCAAAAAACAAGGCCTATTTATTTCAAATTTAACTTAACATATTTTATTAAGTATATATTTTACGCGAATATTATGAATTAATTAATAACACCAGTTTTTACGTTCGCTATTTAAAAAATATAGTTTGTGAGATATACACCTTCTTAGCAACATCTATCGGTCACTGGAGACAGTGGCGGCCTTTGGGGGTGGCGAACGGGGCAATCGCCCGGAGCCTCGCTCTTGCAGGGGCCTCGCGCAACAACCCCAGCAAATTAAAAAAAATATAGATATATAGAATATATACTATGTGATATTGATAAACATGAAAAAACACAAATTTTATTTAATTGTATAACTTTAGTATTTCTTCTCAAATATGACAAACACCTAAACCAAACAACCAGATCTACTTTCGCACAGATAGGCACTTTAAAAGAAGCACATAGGGCCTCGCAAAGACCTGCCGCCCGGGGCCTCGCAATCGGTAAGGCCGCCACTGACTGGAGATACCTCTACAATCGTTTAACAATAATACTTATTTTAGACACACTAATAAAACATTCAAAAAATATCAATGTAAACCACTATCTTTAAGTTACTGTATAAGCTTGGCAGTACTGAACGCTCATAAACCGTCTAACTAACTCTACATAAATTTGAATTAGTACCAATTATAATAAGTATGTACTTTCATCATTAGGATTTAATTAGATAGCAAGAATTTTAACTACAAATAAAACCGTTTAAGCCATTCATATTCATACAATAAAGATTTTTTTGCAACGATGTATAAACTAGTATACTAGAAAGAAATAGTAGTAATAAAAAAGTATAAGTTAGGAAGAAAAAGAGAAATACGCTACAATTCCTAATTCCCACATAGACCCTTTAGGCCAGTGTTTCCCAACCTTTTTTGCGTCATGCCCCACCTTAGCCTTTCTAAAATTCTTATGCGCCCCAAAAATCTAACCAAAGACCCATTTGATATTTTGGTCTCGTCAAGCGAAATTATACCTATTAGTTATTAACCGCAATTATTTAAGAATTTGCTTTTCTGGTTAAATTTAGCACCGAAATCTAGTATTGCATTTAAATGGCTTGGTGTGAACGGGTTAAACTCGTGTCGAGTCCATTGTCGAACCGCTTTGGGCTCTTGCATGTCATAGTTCGAATATGCGAGATTTTAAAAAGACATGACGAGAAGAAATTATACGGAACTCTCCAATCATAACTAGTAAGGGGTCATTCAAGTATTACGTAAGCGCTTGAGGGGGGCGGGGGAGTCTTTGCTTTGATTATTTTTGATGACATGGTGGGTGGGTGGGGGGTGGGGGGGTGTCCGATATCGTGATTACGTCAGCAATTATATCAATAAAAAAAAAGAATACATTAAAAGAAAAATGCATATAGGTACCAATGATTACGTAAGCATGGGAGAGGGGGGGGGGGGGGAAGAGGGTTGCTTACTTTTGCTGACAGGGGGGGGGGATAATTGTAAATAATCTGCTTACGTAATACTTGAATGGCCCCTAAAATCAAAAACGAAAATTCCTAAAACTGGTGTTATTAAACAATGATCGCATTAAAAACGCATGCAAAATGTTTGTTTCAAATGATTTTCTATTACCATCAAAGCAATTAAGACTTGCCCAAGCTATGTTCATATTTTACGATGATCATCTTAGCTATTTCGCTTCACAATTCTAGCATCATTTAAATGGTTTATTATATCGTGATAATTAACTATCAGTGAAGTATGGGATAATCGAGTGATGTTTATTTTTTACATGTGAATCGATCAGAAAGTTATTTTGTAGTTACATTTTTATCCGTGTCCGATTTCGATTGATAAACCTGCGAAGAAATAAATATGAAACAGTCGTTCGTTTTAATAGATACCTATATATATTTTGAATACAAAATTGGCGGTTATAAAAGCCAACATTATGTCAGCCTTCTCGCGATTTACAAGTTTAAGAAAACTTCTACGAAATACGTAGAGTTCAAAACTTCAAATGTCACTCAGCCGTACGAAACAAAATAGACCAATCACATGCTTCAAACTTATTGACGTGATTTTTGACCAATGATAATAATCCATTGCAACTGTCTACTGTCACCTTGTTGTCATTACATTCTGT
>JAPWLS010001698.1:0-60829 GCA_028551675.1 Tineola bisselliella
AAAAGATGAAGTTATAGAAAGTATAAAGAACTTCAAAGAAAGTATTAAGAAGAATGAAGAAGGACGATATGAAGTAAGACTTTTGTGGAAAAATGAACTGCCATCAGTAAGTACAAATTATGACTTAGCATTTAAAAGAATGGTAGTAGCCACAAAGAAATTAAAGAAACTAGGATATATGAAAGAGTATAATGACGTCCTATTAGAGTGGGAAAAGGAGGGCATAATAGAAGAGGTCAAAGAAGACAACATCAATGAAGGCCACTACCTCCCACATCATCCTGTAATAAAGGAGTCCAGTAACACCACAAAGATCAGACCTGTATTTGATGCCTCTGCAAAAGACCAGAATGGATGGTCATTAAATGATTGCATGCGTAAGGGTCTGAACACAATAGAACTCATCCCTAAACTTTTATTGAATTTCAGAAGGGGTGCGTATGGTGTTACATCAGACATAAAGAAAGCATTTCTGAATATTGCTTTAACAGAACAGGATAAGAAATATCTGAAGTTTTTATGGTTAAAGAACAGAGAAGATGACATTAAATGGAAGTTTATTCCACCAGAAGCTCCGTGGTGGGGAGGATGGTGGGAGAGATTAATAAGGTCAGTTAAAGACATGTTAAAAATAATTTTAGGCAAGAATTATGTAACTTGGATAGAGTTATCAACCATATTATGTAACAGTGAATGAAGCACAGGAAGAAATACAGAACCTAACACAAGAGGCTACAGATAGTGTGAAGAAATCTAGACATGGTAGAGTAATAAATATTCCTAAAAAGTTATTATGGAAAAAGAACAAAAGATAAAAAACATCAACATATGAAATTTAATCAAACAAAAAAATCCTAAAATCTTCTTAATTTGTAGAGACAACCACCACACATATATTTCTTATTTGTTTTAAATCAAAACTTAGTACTTTATATTTCACCTACGCAATACATTTCAAATTCAGATCATTCCGACAAATAAAACGGAACTACCTCCAAAAACAACCATTAAATCGTAGAGTCCCCTATAGTCTAGAATAAATAGCTCTTGCTATCTACTGTATGTATAGAGTTTAACTCGATCGATTGTCATTTCAAAACTAATGGATGAAATGTCGTGACATTTGACATTAGAGCTTTAAAATAGTTGTAATTTACGAGAGTATGATTAATTTTGTGAGGCCCGGGACTTTTCAGCCCATCTACTACAATAGTGGACAATACGAATTTCGGTTTAGTTTAAGACGTATTACTTACTAACACCTTTGAATCTAAATAACATCTAACTTAATACGTGTATTTGTAACCACCATTTATGAGTAGTTACAGGGTGTGTGGCGAATAGCACCTGCCAATGTTAGGGTCGCAAATATCAAGGACAAAGAAGGGGCGGAATTGATGCACCTGTGACTGTTAAAAAACTACACCCCTCTTATTAATTTGTGCTGTAGTTTCGATTAAGATCAGCGAGAAACGATTTTTGAAAAACTTTTTTAAACATAGCACACAGTATAATATAGCACCTATTAGAGTCACATTAGCCAAAAGTAATTCTGATTTTTTTAAATTTATTTTTAATGAATCAAATTATTATATTATCAAACTAGTAAATAACATCTAAATCGAATCCAATCTAAAACTCTAAACCAAACTTATAAAATGCATGAGTATCGTTATTTTATTACCAAATTCAATATATTATAGAATTACGCGGAGGCGACTCGCTTTACCGCTCCGCTTATTGAAAGCCACATATCATTGTTACAATGACCGTTGCGCATCAGCAATCGTACTCTGGCAAAGGTTGTTCTTTGTCTTCCTTACTTCTACTTCCATATAAATGTAACTTAAAGTGCTACATACACAAACAAATTAATAATAATAATAATATTTTTTTCACATAGGCGAGCTTAATGCCGTCGGCATCATCTACCAGCTAACCTATGTTGGTGTGAGCGGTGAAGCGATGCAATATGAAAAAAATAATAACTAAATATAGACAATACATACACATAAAATAGTAAATAATAATATATAATTAAATACATTAATTAAATAATTAAATTAACAAATTAACAAAAATATTACATCTTCGATAATTCAACATAGATTATATTAAAAATATATATGCAAAAAAGTAACTTGTTAAAAGGAGAAGATATTTAGTTAAATTATTTTTATATACCTACTTTATATTACAAAATATAAAAGTTAATTATTCACGTATTTTATAAATAGGGTTAACTAATTTAAGCAGCTTACTAAGGCAGCTTAATGTAAGACTATCGGATCGTTGAATTAATAATAAGCCGTAAAAACTCTTTTTAAATTACTTAAATAAGACAGGGTTAAATTTAAAATTGTATTTATTGATAATATTTGATGACTAGAGTTTTTAGTTTGATCAATTTTGGGCGTTAAACTTGAAATAAAAATAGACTATGCGTTTATTGTTACGGACATTATTATAACAGAAACATAACAGTTTAATTACTAGTTTAATAGTTAATAAAATTCTAAGAAACAATAGCGGTTATGAGAGGGCAGATCTAGATTAGATTTATTTCTTTGACAATGCGGCCTTGTGTTAAATTACCTCTTTCCTGTATGGGCGTTAAACGTTTGATTTTTGACCTTAATCTGTTTCGATTTATTGACCTCTTTAGCGTTACACGAGTTTTTTTATTAAAAATAAATTAATTACTTTTAATATTTACCAATTGCTTTATGATTTATTCTATTAATCATTTTTAATAGACAAGGTTTTTTAAAAATTATCTTCGTGTTTAGAGAAGTCTACACAATACATACAAGTCCTATTTTTTCATTTATCTATACTTCTATACTAATATTATAAAGAGAAAATATTTGATTGTTTGTTTGTTTGCATTGAATAGGCTCCGAAATTACTGGAATCCTACATTACCCCTGATGAACATAGGGTATAGAATATTTTCAAAAACGTTAGGTATCCGTATTAAAACTTCAATAATAAAATAAAATACAATAAATATTATATTGCGTACGCTGCGGAAATTATTGACAATAGAGCAATATGATGTGCTACTGTTTTATAGAGGACATCATATGTATGTATGTATGTCTAACTATTACAGTTACATATATAAAACGAAAGATCACTCGTCATGAAATCTCTAAACCACTTGACGTACGAAATTTGGCAGAGAGGTTGTTAGTAGACATCCTCTAAGAAAGAATTTTGTGACAGAGGTGTGATAGGCATTTTCTGTTGCTTGAAATATGAAACATCATTAAACTTAATAGTACTTTACATCTTCATTACTACGCGAACGAAGTCACTGGCAACAGCTAGTGAGTAATAAAAGCATCATTGAAAGAAATAAACTACCTATTATCTTAAATTCAGAAATTCCGATTCATTCATTTATGTGTCATAAATATAATTATCTTCAGAATCAGATCTTAAAGTAATGTTAATAGATATTACATAATTTAGAACAGTATTCAAATTAAAGTCATATAAGAATGGCTGTAACTTATTTTGTCATTTAGATTCAGGTTTAATACTAATAAATCCTTTATTGCTTTGAAAGTAGGTATTACAATTAAACACACTTAAAAACTTAGAACAATTGACGATCTTATCACTAAAAATAATTTCTTCCAAATAACCAATTATTTAATGTCTTAGTGTACAAATCATTTAAAACTATGTTCGTCTTATTTTTATACTGACTGTACGTGTAATAGAATGCATCTACACTCAGTTTAATGTTAGTAGAGTCAGAATTTGCAAATAAAACCGTTAATCTAGATTATAATAGAGAAATATAGGTATAATTTATTTCTAATATAATAAACATCATACCAAAGTGCTATAATCTCATCTTACCGGATTCGTCTTCGTTCTGATTGCCTACAATATACTTTCTGATGATTATTATTTACTGAGATACGTTTTATGCTATCATACTAATGCAACGGTGAATTTATTATCGGTGCGTTAGTATCGGATACCTTTGTAGGAATTTCTAGATTAATTTCAGAGTAGAGTATAATTTATAAATGCTTACTTTTGTTCGTAGCTATAAAATAAGTGTGCCAAGATAGTGAATTTTATATTTACACGTGAATATTATAATATGATTCTGAAACTATTAAACAAGCACACATTTTAAAAGCCCAAAGTAACACAAAAAAGATAATTCTTCCTATCCCTTAATAATTCAAATGGCTATTTAATCTAAGACTGAAATCTTCGAGATAACATTGCAATAATTTGTTCTAAGTAATTGTCGAGTTCAAGATGTAGTACTTAGGTGCAAGCAGCCCGTCATGCGCAACTAACCGTGTCGTGGTGTAACAGTAACATTGCGAGGTAACACACATGAAGAATAGTGTAATATGTTGCTGGGAATGGCTTACAAACGCTTTTATTAGTGGCCTCAGATGTCGAATATTCGTACAAAAGCTCAACAATAAATTACAAAATTTTGATACATTACTTACGTTTGGACTTACTGGTCCAAAATTAGTATAGTTCTTTTTTTTTAAATAAATAATAAAATGGTTAATAAAAACGCTAGGTCCCATTAACATGGTAAAATCTACAAATTCACAATTTTACAGGCCATTTAAAGTTATTATTGTGTATAGTTTGTTTGTGTACATTATTCGTTGTTGTATTGAGTATCTCCATAAACTATTGAAAAAAATTTAATGGGAATTATATTTAGAAAACTATTTTAACTAAATTTATCATAATGTTAGTTTTGACTACTCGTATACAATATACATCCTTTGATCACGATTATTGGAATATAGTTGTAACGTGCAAGAAAAATAGTTATAAAACGTATGCACCCGTGATTTCATCCCTTCCGTGAATGTTTATATAAAACAATACATAATATAACATGTTAATAGATCATGTAATCTTTGTTATTCATGGCTACGACAGACTCGTGCGCATTCACAGTTCGGTGCGCGAGTAATTTGCTTGCACGCAAAATATGTAACTTAATGAAGGTTACAACACGATTATAATAGAAGTTAACTTTAGAATTCATGTTGTAAGAAGTGAAGAAGAAAACAGTTTAACAAAGAAATACAGATACTTTTTTGTGGTAACAACTGCGGTATATTGCGGAGTGCGGTCACAAGCCGAGCTGAGTATTATTTTATTGTGTTATCGTATTATTTATATTAGCTGTTAGTTGAAAGCTTAATTTACCTAGTTCAGTCACTGAGATGTAATCCAAAACTTAGTCAGTATAGTATGTTTAAACCAGAGGTTTCAGATTTACTCATCACATTGACAACGACAAATGAAAATGAAACGAGAATTTAAGAAGTTTATTTTGGTTTAGACTTGCCGAAGATCTACCAAGCTTGGACTATATTCAACACCTAATTGAATTTTTGTAGCTTATTGTCACGTTAAACTAATTTAAAAAACTTTTTAGCTTACTAACGCGTTGAGAATTAAAACTAACAAAAATAAACAAAAGAGTAAACGGGGAAAGCGTTTTGTAAATTCTCTTGGATTAGTTATTTTAATTATAACTCTTTTATTATATATATACTTTAAAAAGGGAATAATTTAGGCTGTTCTGTTTTTAAAAATAATTTATAATCGCTTTAATAAACTTTATTATAATAATAAAACTTATTATGAACTACATTTATCACCTACTCAACATGTGCCTAATCCCTACATGACAGCTCTCAAAACAACATTTCAAATTACAATAGCACGTGTGAAATGAAAGCAGATTAAAATAAAATTTCCTATGATAATCCAATTCAACTTGTACACCACTATTCAATGTCTTAAAAGCGATTATTTCGATAAGGACCTGTTTTACTATTCATCAGATACGCTATACTCAAGTTAAAATCATTTGGAAGAAATTACTTTAAGACAGAATATGATCACCAAATACTCTAAATTTACCTATATCTCGTATGTGTTCAATTATTTTTAAAGTAATAAATGATTTATTATTATTATTAACTTACTTATAATATCTTAAATGTTCAATTGTGTCTTATTAATTTCACCAGTAGCATACTGACCTTTGTACGTATTTTGTTTAACACTAGAACTATCGGTCAATATGACCAATTTCAAAAATTCTTCAGAAGACTTTTATGTGAAACCTTACTCATTATTTTTTTAAAACGATTCTATTTTTTATTATACAATTCTACAATAAATTTATTGAATTATATTTAATACTTTGCAAGCACAGGTCATTTGGTATTTTTGACCAGTTGGTAAAAATAGGTCATATTGACCAGCTAGTAGTTCTTGTCTTCTTTAGTACCGAATGGCATTGCATAGAATAATTTTTGGAGTAATCACCGTACAATCAGTGGGCTTATCACGAATTTAGTCTGGCTTTCGAATCGAGCTGTCACAAGTAAAACGGATCCGTTAGCAATCGGGATTATGAATTTTTACTAACGACTAACGAGCACCAGCAATCTATCAAATGAATGAAAGATCGAGATGTTCGAAAATTAACAAAAAGGATCTAAAATATTGTAGTTCCAAATCCGCATGCGGTGGCGCTGCTCAAATTTCCATACAAATCGCTTGAAGCAAACCCGGTTCGAAAGCCAGACTAAAATTCGTGATAAGCCCACTGTTAATCATTTATCGAGAATAGCTACCTAATCAAATACATACATAACAACGCCAGTTCATTCTCCTTCCGTAAAGTTTCTTGTCTTTCCTTCAATCTGGATCCCCTCAAATGCCGGCTAGTAGGCAGTGGACCCAGACCAACCATATTACACTGGTCAGCCACGTGTAACGACTGTACTGTATCATCATTTATGTTGCTCAAATAATTTATCAGAGTTGTCATTTATTATTCTATGAATATTCACTCAAATATTTCGCTTTAATTATTTAAATATTCCCAATTTAAGAAGATGAAGCATTCCTCGCTAACATTTTTAATAATTGAAAAACAAAAGAAAATACACTACAGTTCTTTATTTACTTATAAAACTTTGATTAATAGAAAAAAAAAACAATTGAAATATGCGTTTTAAAAATAATATTAATCTTACAATATTACTATGAAAATTAAATGTGTTAAGTAAAGTTATTACTAAAACATTGTTTTATACACATTTTATGACTGTAACGGTAATACATAAACAGTAAGTAGAATTTGAAAAGTGCATTTCGATAAAGGTCTTTTTAATGTTTTCGCATGTTAGTGTTAATTCACACAACACTATACTTTATTTTAAGAAATATAAAATATACAATTAGATCTTGCAATTTTTGGCTTTTAAGACTTTTTTACATTGATAATAATTCTTTGAACTAGTTGGTCTATATTATTATGTTGAAATGAAATGAAAATGAAAATCGTTTATTAGCATAGGCACTAAAGGCGTGCACTTGCTCATCATTAGGTTCTACCGTGACTTCGGAAAGATGTATGACGAGAAGAATATCACAAGAAACTCAATCACAGTCTAAACATAAAATAATAATAAAATAAACTGAATTTTAATTCAGAAAAAAAGTAAATACCTCAATTCGGACATAATCTAAAGAAACCCTTACAGTTTAAGAGATTTATAAAGTAGGAATATCTAAAATAATTAAAACTCATATTCACTTTTTTATTATCAACAAAAGCTGTGAAATGCTTAGAATAATATATAATGTAATAATATATAATGTATGTTTAATTTTTCATTAAAATATTGTCCTTGTCTATACCTTTCTAAGTCTACACACACCGACCAGCGTCACGGTAGCTTGCTGCCTTCCAAGGCATCGAAAGCGAATTTTAAAGGCCTAATGTACATAGCAATGCCTCAAGACGCTCAGTTTGCTCTCAGACACGCGCGCGCACTTTGTGCTCTACCGAATAAATATCCGCATAAATTATTACTTAATAAGTTAATAAAAAAATTGTGTCAAACTTCAATTTAAAAATTATAATTCAAGTTCTGAATTTAAATATTTAAATGTATTTTTTTAAAAGTTTATCTAATTAGGATCTAATGCGTAATTAAAGAATCTCAATTAGTGAAGCGCGTGTGTTGTGAGTGATGTGATTGTAAAACTTTTCTTTATCGATAGTTTGTACTTTAAAGCTACGGACTTTACAGCCCGTTTCATAGTTCTCATAAACGTGCAGTGTTACGTTTTAATTAACATAATTTGGAAGCCAGTTATCTCATATTAACTAACTTCCAAGAAAGCGCTCTTCAAATTTATTAGAGCTGAGACAAGTTTTGTGGGTTTTGTTGTCGTTTTGGTTTAACGGAATATTTACTACTATATCGGATTTTAATAGTTACTAAATTTATCGTTGCTCCTATTTCAAAAGTATTAAGTGTTTTAATATATCGATATATTTTGATTCAAGAGTACAGTTTTGAATTTTAAATGTTATGTTTAAGATATATCATGCAAGAAATTTTAACAAACGAACATAATTATGTAAAACTTTAACACTAGATTTCCGGATGTTGGTGAAAATAAGAATTTTATCTTAAGGAATCTTTATTCAAAACAATTTTCATAAATATATTCTGTTTTTAAAACATATTAATATTTCTTTTGCATAATAGTTTATAACAATAAAATATGATTGACTCAAAGTCAAAATGACTCGCTCCGTTAATCCAGTGTTAAAATCAGTTAGCAATATCAAAAATGTATGTCAATTACGTTCCTCATTTTACCATACTTTGGCAAACAAGGAAGCGAGAATAGAACTAAGTAAACTAATTTCGATGGATATGAGTTAACCGTTCACTTTCAAAGAAATACCGTGAGATAGGATTATGTGAACCGTAAAAACTCGACCTACTCCGTCTAATAACAATGGTGAACGAATTCGAGTGAGAAACGCACAACACTTCCTTATATTATTTAGTTAATAACTACCTACATAGGATATACAATTAAAGCGTAGGGCCGGTAATTCAATACTTGAGTTATTCACAAACATGTTTTAACTAAAATGAACTTATACGCTTTACTATCTCATTGATTTTGATTATTTTTAATTCGAATTCTTAAAGGATTATAACCATCGTTTAACCAACCAAAATTTCCAATAATTGTCACAAGTTACTATTAAAATGCTCTAATGTTCAAATGGAAAAAAAGTATCGTGTTTGTTATTAGCTAGTTGCTATGTCGAAGTAGTTCCACCGCTTGAAAATAAGGTATAAAGAAAGTAGACAGTGTATATTTGTCTTATTAAAACAGCAAAACAAAGGAAACTCGATTGTGTTTGTTTAAGAACTGTAATTTAACTTAGCAATATGTGGAGGGCTGAATTACTACAGAAAATAAAAGCCAACTAAATAATGATGAAATAACCAACAATACAATTTTATTATAATAAAGTAATCACCGGATTAAAACGAATAGTTAATAATAATAACTCCAAAATGCATTTTTAAGTGATTTTTTTTTACTTACGTAAATCACAACGTAATGTTTCTGTTGTCGCTGAAGCGTGGCGTGAATAAATTATTTCTTTTATGCTTTAACAAATATTTATACAATGTTGAGTAACTTAATACGCTGCGAACAGAAATCTTGGATGTGTTAATGGAAAAAATAAGTGTGTTCTTTATTTTAATCATTACCATGGAGAACCCTTGAGCAAACCGCAAATTAGCATATATCTATATATCTATAACAATTATGTTTATACATACACATCTGATAGAAAGAGATGTAATTAGTTTTATCCATAAAGATTAACTAATAATAATAATCTTTATTTGGGCAAAAATGCAAAAGCCCTACTTTCTATAATAGTCTATCTACAGAACTAGTCATAGGGTTTATGAGTGCTTTTCCGTACATTAACAAATTAATTTAAACAATTAAGCCTAAAATAACTCCAGTTGTGTGCGTGAGTGTATGTGTATGTGTGCACATTGCTCGAAATACTGCTTTTGAATAATAAAGCTGGTTAATGGAATTGGAGGGACTATACTGGGGAGTCAGTTGAACGTTAGAAGACGAAATATGGTACATATTAAACATTGATTAAGCAGTGCAGTCAAATTTTATAATTTATTAAATATCATAGAATACTGATACATTTACTTTTGCTGCATGAATTCGAGTCTATGATCATATCTCACAACAAGGTTTTAGTTTGGACTTGGAAGACAATTCAAACTTGAATGAAAAGTACATCTCTCGTACACAGAGCTTAACATAATGCGGTCACATGTCGAGCTTGTATATATCTAAATACCATTCAAGTTACAAGAACGTAGCATCATCACCAATTCTAAAGTTGACAGTACTTATAATCTACTTCACGCATTAATTATGTTTTTCAAGAGATTTAAAACAATTGCGTGTTTGATTCATTTGTTTCGCTTCTTCGACGCTATTGTTGTGAGGCAATTGGCCATACTTCCTATATTCAGAGAAAAACAATTAATACCACTTAGTAAAAGGTTAGTTTTTAAAAATAAATTTGTTAATAATATACTTAAACATTACATGCTGTAAAGTTGGTAATTACACTGATTAATTTACTTCTCTTGGAAGTTACTATCGCTGTAATTACATTGACAGTAAAGCATTTAAAACATCCGATTAAGATAATAAAAATAAACCATATAGTAAGCCATACAAGGTATTTTAAATTAATTACATGGCATTGAGTTTATATTATTTAATAGAATAGTCAAATTGAATGTTTAAAATAACACCAGAAATATACCAATCTCCAATCTATTTACATTAAATTATTCTATTGTGCAATTCATAAAACGTCTAATATTAAAATAATCTAAAGTATCGATTAGGCATTTGAATTTTATTAAAGACCATAAAAGTTTATACGTGTTTGGATATTCAGTAACATTACAAGGGAGCTATAATTTACAATACAGCCTTCTTGGTACCGACATAAATTTGCCACCAAACCTTGTTATTTGGCAACGACAAGCAGAAAACGTTCAACTTGTTATAAATCTATCAGATTTTTTTTATAAACCTTGAAATAAATACTTGATAAAATATATCTTCTTTTTTTGTTAAGATTTAAACTATTTTTTCCACTCGTTAATGACAAAAAATAGCTCTATTTAAATTTTTTTAATTTTCAGGCAGTTTAGCAACTGTACACAAATTTCATTACGAAATAGCTACGTCGTAAATATAACGTTGCTTTATCATGAAAGCTGTTAATTTTATTTCATTGTACAATAATATAAATCACATATAAGTCAAACGTACTAATACACTATCAAAACTTCTATAAAGAATGTTTCTATACATCAATTTTGTTTTAACAAACTGCACTGTCAATAACATCTTACTGTTTTTCAATTCTTTACAATATAATATGTGTTTCATGAATCCACAAATGTCATTAAAAGTGTCAAACAAACACGTATACAATCAATTAATTGCTATAAAAGTTGTATATCTATATATAGCAACACTTCTTTATATGTATAATGTATATATAGACATATACTATTTTATCATACTATTTGTTCGTAATTCTTCAATTTTAAAGATAAAGGGCCAATATTTCTAACATATCTTTTACTTTGACCTCTTAGTATAGTTTATAATACATTTATTTATTATAAACTTAAATTAAAAATAAGATTTTCAATGGTCCCACACTAGATTACCTGACACGTGGGACCCATCACTTAAGTACTATATGAGAAAAATCGGTTAAATTTTTTTGTCCTTATTGCATGCTCTAGAGCAGCGGTTCTCAAACTTTTTTGGTGAAGGAAAAAGCCTTAATATAATTATAAAAAACTGATTTATATATATTTATGAATAATCATATTGCAATGTAATATTACGTAATATTTAGTTGGAATATTTAGATGTAACCTTATAATCTCCCTTTGGTAGGTATTTTTTTCAGTATTTTAGCCCTAGGGTTCCGCGGAACACACTTTGAGAATGGCTGCTCTAGAGTTAATTATTGTGTGTTTGCTACATTTGTTAAGATATTCTCAGATAAAATGCTCGTCACTTAATCCACCAACACATTAGGAAGTGATACATTAGTGGATAACAATCGACTTGATGAGTCGATTGTGTAGTCCCGGTCACGTTGCTAATAAAATAAGATATAAATCAAGAAAAGTAATGTAAAAACATAAACGTCACTAAACAATGTTAACATGTCCTTTTACAAACTGCCAATAGTGACTTTATTTATATAAATCCTTTTACCTTTAACGAGATCGTAAATAAACAATATTTCCATATAAATGTCTTTTATAAAGCAAATAGAATTTTACTAAGCTTACAAACAACTTATTATGCGCCAATTAAATATGGAACATATGCACTTTTTGGAATTTAGAGTTTGTTTTATTTTTTAAACGATAATTATGAAATTAAAATTAATATTTAATTATCGCATTTATTTTGAGTTAATTTTAAACTGACAACTTTTAATGTACTCCTTTTTAATAAAAAAAAATCACATGTTCTTAGCATTTAAATTTAGATAGAACTGTAGAAACAATTAAAAATAAAATTTTAAAATAGGTACCTAAGCAAACGAAATTATGCGTTATAAACTTTAATAAAAACAATTGCAAAAATCATATAATATGACTAACACCTACAAATTAAATATTAGCCACAAAGATATATGACCTAGAAAGCCAATCGTGCGCACAAATTAAGACAAGCGGAATGGTTTGTGTTTAAAAAAAATCTGCAATATTTCATAATAATCCATTTCTCGTAGGATGCAATGTCGGTGAGATCAACGGTCTAGCAAAAAAAAATTATTGAATTTTCGGCCTTCTTTTTAATTTGCAAATGGTTCTTTATAAAAGTGCTTAACACTTAAAACGATGTCTGAAATTATTACAGTTATTAATCTATTCTGCCGACCCAAGATAATGCCAGAAAAGGAGTTATTCCTATCTGCGTGATAGTACATAGGCGCAAGACGGGAACAAATGCTCAACCCAACGGTTTCTCCTTAAAATTTCTCCTGTAAATTCTATAAATTGCCTTTTCCATAGTATTTATTTGTTTACTAGTAAGATTCAAAAGCAATGTCGCCCACTTCTTGTTAGCACTAGCCCGATATAAACAATAAAATTACTATAAGATTTATATATTTACTGCAATGCGAGCCAATAGTAAATTATATTAATATTATTATTTATTTCATTGGATTTTATTATGAAAATTACAACACTAAGTTTGAATTAGTCACAATTACGACGTTTTATTCAAATTTATTATATTTCATGTTTCTTATATTTCATGAGGTTATCACCGACAATAATTTAAAATTCTGGCCATTGTTCTGTCTTAGTGTGGTCGCTACCACGAAACTGCAAAGCAATAGTAATACGTATAGTCTAGATTACTTATAAATATTTCATATTTAGAGTAAACGCTTGCAAATTTAAACGTAATGAAACAAACAAACCTGTATGTACATATCTTAATACATTAGTTAATATTTAGTCCAAAAGAACCCTAAAAGCGTCTGGCATAACAAAATATGCAAATCTCCACTGGCTGTCATTTAAAATCGCTTAACACATTCAGAGTCAAGTTACGCCCACTGAATAACGCTTTGTACTTTAAAACATTGGTGACAATAAACTATAAATTAGATCGTAAGTGAAGTGATATGATATTTAAAAATGCGTGGGATTATGCTTAAGAAAATCGTCTGATACATAACTACTATAATAAGAACTGTTTGTCTTAAATGTAACTTCAATTATATAAGTCCAAACAAATTGACCTAGTCACATTACTAAGTCAAGCCGAAATAATGAAGGCGTCCATTGCCTGCAAACTATTATTAAGAAAATGATATAAAAATACATCATCAAAACTGAACGGTGTGAAATATTAATAATTTGTCAAAGAATAAAATTCGTTTTAACAATGAGATATCAAATTGCAAAACAGTAGGGAAAGTGTGTCAAGAGTTACTTTATTATAGTGTTCATAAAATATAGCACTCGAGTCAACTCTATATTTGGTAAATGTCCGCCCTACGTTTTAAATTCAAAACTGTGAGTCACGACACGTACAAGTAGGATAATTGATTTAACGTATTAATCACTTATACTTTTGAAACAGGCGTTTTAGTAATATTTTCACATATAATATTACTTCTAATAAACCTCAGGTAAAAAGTGAATTAACAATATGAATGCTGCAACAATGTAATGGCAAGAACTGTGAGAAAATTAAAACGAAATAAAGGAAAAGAGCAATGTACAGCGAAAGCTTCGAAGGATGAAATTCCACCTGCAATAGTCATCACACCACCGGATTTTAACGCATATCTCTCCAAGTCAATTAACGTAAAAGAAATGAAGGTGAAAGTATGGAGACCCCGAAACGATAGCAAAATTGCTTCGAATATTAATACGAATAATGAACGCAATGGAGAACGTGAAGATTCTATTGTTAGCAATGAACCTAAGCAACTCGAAGCGATACCATCGACCTCACAAAATAACATATCATTATTTGAAGAAAATAAAACAATGACTAACATTAATGTCAGTAAATTAATAGCAGAATTGTCAGATAATTCTAAAGTATCAAAAGAAGAAATGGAACACGTACAACGAAAGTTATTACAACAAGCCAACGAAATATTGAAAGTCAACGCCTTTGCTAATTCAAATCCACCAAACTTAGAAAATCATCAAAAGTATAGTACAAATATGTCCACATATGGTAAAATACCAGTTATTTTACCAAGAAATTTGAACAATGGACTGACAAAAATACTAATGCCTAAATTACTAAATAACACTACTTATAACAATGGTATAAGCGATGTATCAAGTGAACAGGTTCGCGAGGATTTGCAACATAATATTGCACAATCCAATCCTTGCGTGACAAATCAAGTAAAGAGTAACATTGGCAACCAATCAAGGATACTTGATGACAATCAAGGCAACGACACGCAACTGGTTCCCGAGAAGTTGCAGCGAACCGCAGAAATTCCTAGGCCATTCCCGGTTGGCAATGCTGGTACAATGATAAATGGCGGCCAGGGAAATATGCAAAGAGTCGCCATGACGGCGGCGGACGCGGGAAGAGGCGTTTTTTTCTCCGGAACGGGTTCTGCCACAGCCCGCACGTCGGCCAGTGTGCGCACCGCTCTACACGAAGGTGAATGTCTTGTATTTGTATTCTCGAGTTCTTTAAACTTTTTGTTTTGAGAACGTGTTAAGAAATTCATTTGATATATCGACTGTGATTGTGATTCCGTGAGACATTGTTTGAGTGTTTTGCTGGGCAAATGTGACTGCGCACGGTGAGTATTTAGTCTCTGTAATTATTATTGCTTCACATAAGCAGCTTGCACCGGTATCTGTTTAAAAGATATCGCTTTAATGTCTCAATACTATGTTGTATGAGTATGAATGAGCGAAAGCTTTATAACTCGAAAACGGGTGTTTCCCTCTAAGCAACTGGACTTTTCCGTTATTTTATTAATATGTTAGGCTTTAGTAGATTAACTTTTAACATCTGACACATAAAATTATATTTTATTTGAACTCCCTTTTGTTTATTTTTAAAGTTATATCAACCGTGACGAGCCTAACCAAATTAACAATGGCAGGTCAGGGACGGACATCCGCTTTACTATGAAAACAAAAGATCTTACAAACTACGCTTCATTGCTTACAAATGAGAATTAATCACCTGATTCTTATTAGCACGCGGCTAAATATGAATTACCTTTTATTACTATCTAAATTTCACTCAAAGCTAGTATTTCTATATTTTTCTTGATTCGTCCACAATCTGTCTTCTTTCTTTTGACAATTACCTGCCATTAGTTCATGCACCTGTCGATGCGCCTGCCTTGTTATGTCAAGCAGAATTCACCTCTATCTACATCTTTTGAAACTTTATATTAGCTTGTTCGGGCCCTTTTAATATCAGGGTTTGATTTTGTGATGCGGCTCATAATTTTTATTTTTGTTTCGATGCCTGCTGGTTAATGCGTTTAAGTTGCATGTTTCGTTGAAATTGTTTCTTTTAAATATCATATGTTAGTGATTGGGGTGAACCTGGGAACTAATTCATTGTATGTACCTATATAGTTTTATATTAAACGTCGTATTAAATTCGTAATACAGAGTAACCTTAATGTAACATCCCTCCATATAATGACTTCTTCGATTTAACGAATTATTCGAAATCCCCTAGAACTGCCCGTAAGAGCAAATGTAAAATATACCGTTACATTACGAATACATTTGTTAAAAACCTTCAATCTTTGTAAAATATAAAAAGAAAGTATTATTTACATCTATTTAACGAAATCGTTCGCTATAACAGGGAAAGCAGATTAGTACCTACGTAAAGCTGAGATTAATATTTTATTCTAAAACTTGTTAAAACGAATCGTAGACCAACCTAGCCTCTGTATAACGAACCACATTGTAACAAATTACTTGATATAACGAATTATTTTCTGATTCCCTTCAATATCGTTATATCAAGGTTGCACTGTAGTAAGCCTTTATATGCATTGTATCATTCAGAAACTTATGATACCAAGTACGGCCTTATTAAAGATTTTATCTAAAAATTCTATAAAATCGCTCCAATCAACTTTCAAATTATTATCATTACCAACTTGTTTGCGTATTTAATTCTATTCTCACAAAGATCATAAAAAACTGTTTCAGATACTGTAGAATTAATGGCTTATTGTGTTTACTATTGCCGTATGTTTCTCACATAGTAAACAAGTTAAATGTTATTTGGAACGTGTGGTACTATTTCCACATTTAAGAGTACGTATGGTGAAGGCTTCGATTTGCTTTTACATCCGGTGAAATTTCAATACAATGTTGGATTTCAATTTTATTTATAGGTTTGCATTCTATTCTTTCAAAATGGGCTGTTAAGATGATCGTGAAGTAGATACAAATTTAGACCTTATCTAGTGATGTCTGAGGTTGTTTGTAAATATCTTTAAATAATTTAAAATATAACGTATTTATTTTGATTATTTTTAATCCGTAATTCCGAAAACTCTACAACCATTATGGTTGCGGTTTTTTTTTAATGTTCAATCTTGTAAGCGAAAACAGTATCATTTAAGTAACTAGTGCGGACTTCGGCTCAGTTATTAAATTCTCATTTTAAAATTATAGTTTTTTTTGTATTACTAAAATACAAAACAGTTGGACTATTTAAAAAGCTTCTTTCTGATCATTTGAACGAAAAACCGTTTTAAACTCAAGGGAAATTTCCCTTTAATCAAAATTAAGAAGACACTAGGTTAGACAAAGACTTTGTTAGTAAAAACGTGTAAACATATTCCCAAAATTATTCTATTAATTAACTGTTAGATTAATTTCCATAATTACTCATTTATATCGTTATTAATTAATTAAACAGAACTTTATTCCTTTGTTTCTTTGTATTTAGGGCACATTCAACTTGTTAACCGACAACTTTTTGTATATCATTCTTTTTTATTGGTTATTAAAATCGAATGTTACGAGAGCGATATAATAGCTTATTATTAATTTCCGTAATGTTACATAACTAATTTAGAATTGCATTTATATCTAAAAAAACTTATTATATTGCAATTAATAATTATATAATATTTACTGGTATAAGTGAAATAGTGGAAAGAGGCAGTTGGGTTAAAGTATAGATGAACGGATTTTAATAAGATGCGCTTAGAAAACCATTTTTAAATTATATTGTTCACCTGAAAAAAGGTCAAAAGTCCAAACAAGAAGTGGAAAGTAGAGTAAGAAGTCATTGGCTATCCATACTAGGGCTTGAGCTTGTAAGAAGGCATACAAAAATAAAAATAATTAGAATAAATAAAATGAGTTCAATGCGACCAACTCTAAATTGTTTTCGGGGAAAAAAATTACCCGCTCTATATGTGGTCGTTCCATTAAAACGTAAAAGACAAAAAGCACAATGAATTACAAATGGTACCGTTCCCGTTTACCGCTTCGTTGTCGGTGGAACTGGTACAAGTTGTCGTGCAAGCTGCTGACTTGCCAAAAACGACCGACAGACATTTCGTTTTAATAACTTTAATCGCGTACTGCGAAAAACTGACTATTGCATTGTATAATGTATGGTTTGTTTTAATGAACACTTTTAGAATTGTAAACAAAGTACATTTGGTGTGTATACACTTCAAACTACATACTCTTTCTCTCTCTATCTATCTCACTCTCTCTAGATAACATTTATAAGTTTGTGTGTATATACTTGTATTTTATATTTATGTTACTGATATCGTTGTCTGAAAAAAAAACACCTTTATTACTATTATTTATTTATGTAGGTACCTAATTACATATTCTTTTACTTTTACACAACTTCAAAATACGATAAATTACATTTGTGTACACATTTTTAAACCATGAATATTTAGAATTTCTAAAGATTTCTACGTATCAACCATGAAATTTGTCCTATTTTATTGGATCCATAATTTAAAAAAAGATTAAACAAACAGATAAGCGTGTTTAATAATTAAACGTGCCAACGAAAGTAATAAATTATTTCAAAAATAGAAATAAAAACTATTCCAATTGAAACTTTTTAAATATTAATAATGTTAACTGAAATTTATGTCACATGAGAAACAAGTGAACATCAACATAGTAATTGTTTTCGTCTTACGCATTCTCCTTTGAAATATACCGTACACTTTTTATCGCATATCATCCAGCGAAAGCTCACATAACCGTTCATAGTACTTGGAAATATTTGGGCAATGACTTTATTTTGAAAGGTTTTTATTATCATGTTTTTATGTATTTCCTTTGGACTGAATAGCACATAAATATAAACTCGTTGGCTTTCTTATATTTATTTATTTATGGGGTGAAATTATGCCTAATAAAAGTATGATTATTGCCGTGATTAATGGAATGAGTTATATTTCACAAATCAAAGAATTTTTAATATATGGTGTTAGACCATACTCCTAGGGAAATATTTCATGCTTCTCTCTTAGCTACTCAGCGGAGTAGTTTTTCATATTATTGTAGGCTGGTACCATTGTGGTTGTACCGTGGATCTGATCTGATTTTAATTCTTGTGGACCATGATTTATGGATTGTTATTTACTTTTTTTTATTTTAAAATTTGCTAACTCTAATATCTAATATGTTAATAATACTAATACACATAAGAAACAAATTTACTAATGTCAATAATTTTGTTACAGTGTCATTTGAGAATAGTGCCGTGCAGTTGACACCTCCAGCGTACAGAATGCCACCAGCCCCAGAGGCAGCCCTGCCTGGGGCTCCTGCGCCAACACCAGCGCCGCTGCATACGCATTCTGCCAAATTTCCTGTAAGTATTAACATCTATATTACATCTCGAGCGTTATGTAAACCGATATCGGAAGAACCAAAACTTTCTTATTTAGTTAATAGTTTGATATCGAATATACTATGCCAATGAGATCTACTAATATTTACGACTTCAGACGTTCAAGTGAATCACCCAGTATATTGTTTTTCTATACATTTTTTTTTAATAAGAGTCTTCAAAGTATATTTCAATAAAATTTCTGCCTATAAATAATAGATAAATGCATAAAACTGAATTATCATAAAGATTTGCATAAAATTAACGAAGACTGGATTAATGGTTTAGCCTGAAGATATTATCTCTCAAGAATCATTAGATAGCCTGTGACGGACGTCCTAGCTCTTAACCAGATAAACACGTCCAGTCCCTTTGTTAACTATTTTATATCTAGATATACTTTAAGCGTGTTTTTAATTGATTTTAATCAGATTATACGTACATATATAGGTACAAAATAACTTACTGAAATACTATATATAGCTAGCCACTAGATATAGGTACCTACATATATTTGTATCATTATATACATGCATTGTTTTTTTATATATAATAGATTAATATAAATAATGCTGTACCTATTATTAAAATTAATCAGTATATACGTAGCTATCATAAATATGTAATTAATTTAAACAATATCGGATTAAATTAGTCAAATAAACGCAATATATTATAGTGTTGTTTCACGTTCGCAAATAACCTCAGACATAGTTTTGTTAACCATACGTAAAATTTGCACGTGGTTCAGACACGATAAAAGTAAATTAAAACAAAATATCTCATTAATATATTCATAAATGTTTTAACTTACAATGGTAACTGTTAATGCCAAGTCTAAAGGTCCTAAGCGCCATAAAAATAAATAATATAAAAAACTATCTCTATGAGTTCTGTCTTTGCATTTGAATAACATTTCCCCCAAGTAAATTTTTGTTTGAACACCCAACGCGCGGGACGAGGGGATCTGTATTGATTTTTCTTGTCTGGAAAATAGCAGACGCTCATAATAGCACATGTACAGAGGTCGCGTCGTTTCTCACGTTCATATAGTTCTAATAGCATTACAAGAAAGTGTATGTTTTTTTAAAAAATTCTTGCATCGTCCTCTTATCGTCTCTTGAAAGTTATCAACAGTACACAGTGAACTTGTCATATTGTTGTTGTGATAAAAACACAGTGCAATTCGATTTTAATAAGTGCAATAACGTAATAGACCAAAATATATGTATAAACAAAATGGAACAAACAGCGCAGAAGTTTTGTGTCAAGTGGAATTCGTACCATTCGAATTTACAAGCCGCCTTTCCTCGGCTATTAGTCTCCGAACAATTCACTGATGTAACCCTAGCTTGTGAAGAACGACAAATACGCTGCCATAAACTGGTATTGAGTGCTTGTTCAGTGTACTTCGAAAATCTTCTCGTTCAGTATCCACGAGAGCACACCATCATATTTATGAGGGATATGAAGCATAGTGAAATAGAAGCGTTAGTGGATTTCATGTATAATGGAGAAGTGAATGTAACGCAGGAGGAACTTCCAGGTCTTCTTAAAATTGCTGAATCCTTGCAAATTCGCGGTCTCTGCGCCAGTGCACCTACTTCTGATCCCGTAATAAAACCCGATAACAAAGACTTGACTGAAATACATGATACTGTAGTTGCTCAGACGAATTGTGACAATACTAGTAGTCTAAAATCTAAAAATAACAAACCTATTGTTAAGAAGCAAGAAGACCGTGCATCTGCTAGTCGTCCCTCGACATCTGGTACTGATGCAATGAACGATGGTATGTTTTATGGAGCAATAGACAGTGAATATATGGAATTTAACATAGACGAAGATGACGAGAAGGACGTGGAACCAGATATTAATATAACACAAACCGGCAGAGATTTGGTGAGAACTTCCACGGAAATAGTAACACGTCATTACATCTCTGACCATGACATCCCGATGAATATAAACGCCCGACCACGAATAATTGGAAGACGACCGACCGCAGTTGTTAATATTGAGACCGATGTATTCCAGGAGAAATCTTATAAGCAATATTCGTCGCAGCATTTACGAGATGCGTTAATCGCTGTTAAAAGAGGTTATAGTGTTTACGCAGCTTCTAATAAGTACGGTGTGCCACGAAAGACGCTGAGGAACTGGATGGAGAAATATCATATTAAGAGCCAGTTCTCTAAAGGTCGTCGGGGAGCCAGGACTTTGGACCCACTGGATTTAATATCCGAAACGAATGCAGACGACTTTAAATCGTAAACAAGTACTTGCAATGCGTTTTGTTTATAAATTTAATATAGGTCGGTACAAAGCTAAATTTAGCGCAGTATTGTGAAGATTTGGCGTTAACCGTCCAAATTAAGAAGGGTTATTGTAACTTGCAATTCATTACTGTTCAAATAATGTGTCAAATGCGACCCTTGTAATTATATAGAGATTAAAAATCGAATTTTTATGTTATCTGAAGACTGAATAGACAGCCCATTTTTGTTCATTCAAAGTTTAATCGTAAACAAATGTGCCATGAGTGTATTCTATTGTAATTAGTCAATTTAGATGTTCATAATAAATATTAAGTTTAATTAATAAATAATCCGAATAGTTTTAACATTATTTAATTTAAATATTATTGATTAATTATTTATTTACATTTGCTCAACAAACGAATATGTTATAATGTATTTTTGTTATTTGTAAAATTATTTATTTTAAATTTTGTAAATACTTCCTAATCTCTATGTAAACTCTCTAGTGTAACATTGAGTGTTTTAAAAACACAATTAATAGGGGTATAATTAAATATAAACAATGAAAAATAATTATAAACTCATAATAATATTTCCAATAATAACAAGACTTAATTACGTTTTTTTAAACAAATTTTACAATTATTTTTCTCAATTTTATTGAAATTATTTAGGAAATATATTATGGCTAGTCAAATTAAAACTACTTTAAGATGTTTTCTTTAGAAAATAAACTACGATATTTCATAAATATTTGTTTATTTTTTCCTTTCGTTACCCCCAAAAACAAATCGTTTCGATTACATAACATATTTATTCTAGATGAAATATATGGGAAAAATAGTGTAAAAGTGATTACCTATACTACCAAATTGATTGTATGGAACTGGTAGTGGAGCACATTCGCCTGCTCAAGCCGGCATAGCGAAGTTTGTTACAACTTACAGTTGTCTTCGCTCATGGACCACGCTCTAACCTAACATCTGGAAGGTTGTGGTCACATGCCAGATTGTAGTAGTAGAAAACAAGGAACTGTATTATTTATTAAACGTTAAAAAAATAACGATACAAATACACACCTAACCGCATCGAATATTACAATAATAGATAGATAACATGATGGAACTTAAAGGCAACTTTATTTGCTTCAAGTCAAAATTTTACTGGTTTTTATGATTAATATCGACATTAAGGCAAAACTTTTATTCTACAGATAGAAAGAGAGGTGATTCTTTCAACGGGTGACAAGAATTCCAAGGTTCCAATACTGCAAGAAGCTAGAAGACGTGGTAGACTTGGTGCTGTTGCTCCTGACACGCCACCTAAAGCAGTGACTGCTTGGACACATGCTGAGGTATTGTCAATTTAACACAAAAATACAGTCTAATTGCTTATAAATAACTTGCTTTAATACAAAAATTAAATACGTTTCTTTTTAGTACAATAGCACTTAAATATTGACGCAAATTTGAACTTTAGTGCGAAAATAATAAAATCTAGAGACCTTTTCGTTGTTTACATGAATAAGTGAGCCACATTGTTGCGATATAATATTGACTCACGCTCGTGACGTCTGTGGGATGACGTCATTTTCAATCAAGTTATCCTCCTTTTTGCTCTGGTACAACACGGCTCGTTAGCTCAGTGGGTTAGAGCACCGATATTACGCAAAGATCGAAAATCGGAGGGCGGAGGTTCGATTCCTCCACGAGTCAAAATAATATACATTGTGGCGGTTATTTTGTTAATTTTTTTCATTTTATCAACACGTTGTAAATTTAAAATTTATATCTGAGTAGTCTAGCTAAGTTACGCTTCGATGAATCTAAAACAAAAGGGGACAAAAAGATAGAGACAAAATTATTACTAAGAACGGGGAAAGTAGGGACAGCAGCGTAATGTTGTTTTAAATCAATGTTAGATTTTAAATATATTTTCTTCGTTTTCATCATCATGATTCATCAATACAATACATTAAATTCC
Source organism: Tineola bisselliella (assembly GCA_028551675.1). Classification (NCBI taxonomy): domain Eukaryota; kingdom Metazoa; phylum Arthropoda; class Insecta; order Lepidoptera; family Tineidae; genus Tineola; species Tineola bisselliella. The sequence continues at coordinate 23,610 of JAPWLS010001698.1, forward strand.
TACACGTTTACGTTATAAAAATCAACAACGCTGGTGTCAATATACTAGTTAGTGCCTATATAAGGAAAAAAATATTTTAAATAAATATACGAATGCAAATCAATTTCTTTAAGGGTTAGGTAGAGATAACATTGAATAATTGTGAAGATTTTTAGTATCGTAAATTATAAGAAAAATATGTACCTAATTAAATTTTTGTCTTCCGAATAAAATATAGCATTTCATACAAAGCATTTATTTTAATTTTCACTGTCAAGTCTATTTATACTTAAAAAATGGTATAAAATTTACTTTACTTTATTGTATGAAATTCTTTATAAATACGTTTTCTAGAAGGTCATTTCTTTACACATAATGGCCGCGACGGCGTCTGATTCTTGAAATTGGTATAAAACTATATTTTTGTGCAAACTATTCTGTTTAAACACGATATAACGTTTTTCGCTATTTTTAATATTTATTGTTTTACATTTATTAAAATTCAGTTTAACGCATTCCAAAACCAAAACAGAAACAAAGAGGAAGTATGTTTAGATAAGATCGGAATGATATTGTTTAAGGAATAAACCAGTATGTCATGGCTTCATGACTGAGTTCCTTGGCCTCACTGGATACGTTCCGACCCAAGTAACTTTATAAGAACATTCTAGCATTGCTCCCGGTGAAATATTTTATAATTTTATTCTATGAAGTATTTTAATTGAATAAATTTAAAGGAATTTCTTCCTGTCTCTAAAGATTTACTTCTACTTAGCAAAAAACGCCTACATTTATGATATACTTATAACAAATGATAAACGCGTGCGTCTATATCAGGGGTAGCCAGTCTCCTTGACAGCCCGAGCTATTTTTCAAAATGTTAAATTTGCCGCAATTAAATACGTATTTAAAAGCCTTTCATATTTGTTGTCAGTAATTTAAAATACATTTTAAAACACATACGGAACGATAATAATTTTAATATTAAAATATAATTGCACAAAAATGAAAAGGGAACTCGGATACATTTATCGAGAGCCACAAATAATCGCGAACCGCAATATGGCCCCCGGTCTATATAAATACCTAATATAATTAAACCCGACCTCTTAAAAGTTAGGTTATATTTTTCCAAGATATCTGCTTACCTTATAGCAACAATGATTAAACAAATTATTAGTATCATTACCCATTCAATTTAAGAGCATCAATCTTTCTCATTTGTTTCATCAATATATCATTGTGATTTTAATGAAAATTTCAATAGATTTTGTATTATATTTTTATGAAGTACATTTATTTATGTATTTATTCATATTTATATATAGTACATATGTATCATTCTAATATGCATTACCATTGCTTACACTGTTTCTCTTATAACAATTGTTCGTCTGGAAGAAATTATATTTAGTGATAAGGTTACCTAATGCTTTGTATGTGCTAAATTGTAATACATGCTCCTAAAGCAATAAATGATTAATTACATAATTTGAAACCTTTTTTTAATGGATCATATGCGTTTGTAACCTGTCTTTTATTCTAGACAAAAATAATAAATTATTATTACAGAAACAGCTTATTATAAAACTAGTGCAATTTGTAATGACTGCCTATTACCATAATGTGTAGGTTATAAGTAGGTCTAGACAAAAGTAGGGCTGTTAAGTTTTATAGGCAAATTATAGATGCTATGTCTCGTGGACAATTTCTAGTTTTCGTTTAAATCGAGGTCTTCAGTTATTAATAGAATTATGTGGTTATCACAATATTCGTTTACACATTTTGTTTTATTTACAAACATAGTAAAAAAATTAAATTGCAAATAGATACAAATTTGAATGTTATTGGAATCATATTTTATTAAAATGAATTCACAAATTTTGATATTGTATATGTTTGTGTTTGATACCCATAGAAGATGAAATTTGATACTTAATATTTATTAGTTATTGCCTATAATTTTAGGATATGTAACAAATATACCTAGACACTTAATATAGACATGTCATATGTTTAATGCCATATAAATTCATGACGCACCGCCGAACTTAATATTACCACGTGCGTTATTATACACACAATATATATCATTTAATTTTCACCCTTATTCTCTTATGAAATAAAAATCATATTGAATATAATTAACAATGTGTATTTGAAAATGAGTCGGACTTGCACGAAGGAAAGCAACGGTTTACAGTCCCGGTACAAGACGTGGGTGCGGGCTTGTTACGACGAATTTATGTTACGATTTAGTGTTCTATTGAAATCTAGAGAGGGCGTCGTGCTGACCTAAATGTTGTAACTATAAAAAATAGGTTTCAAACACGACCTCTGTGGGCTATGGCGTGAAGCTAGCATGCCTGTCTGTTATGCAAAGGACCTGGATTTGATTCCCGGTCAGAACAAATATTTATTCGTGATATATATATTTATATTTAATATTTACTAATATATTAAAGATATGATACTATGATTTAAATATATACATATATATATACCTATACGTGTAAATTATCCATAAAAATATGTTATTTCAATTGTTTTAATGCACGACAATATCGTTAATTAAAAATGTTTCAACCATAACAAATTACAACAATTTTATCCATATTCAATAACAATAAAGTGAAAGTCAATTAAAATAATCGAAAATTGTTGCTCTTTCCCGTGATATCGAAACACGCGTTCAATTATTTTTAGAATACTTACTATAAGAATGAAATTGTACTTTTTCTTTGCTTTTGTATATACAGTAATGCCCCGCTTTACGCGAGGGATACGTTCCGGTAAAAATCGCGTTAACTGAAATTCCCGCGACCATAGAGAAGTTACATTATGTTTATACGCACTCTTTCGCATAATGCGGGGTTATTGAGCGCGAAATTTGAATAGTAAAACCGCGCATAACGGGGTCGCGTAAAGCGGGGTATTACTGTATGTATCTATTTATAGTGCAAAAACATACATAATTTTGGTAAATATTTATTTTACTACACATATTTTCAAATACTAAATTAATAAGCCCATATATTTGAACCAAATTACATTAATAAATAATAATAATAAAACAACAGTGTATATAAATATTTTATATATTTTGTATGTATTTGTTTAGTTAACTGGGTGAAAATATAAAGTTTGTTTTGAGACACCCTATATACGTATGCATATACCTATATATTTATTTATTATCAATGGACTCCCACCGCGCTTCTCCGTTTAAAAGTATAGTTAATTCAGCGTAACGAAGTGGCACTTGACGTGCACAGACGCAAGACAATAGAGCAGTCTTCGTGTTCCACAAGTGCGCTCGCATCCGGTGCTGGTACAAGCTTCATCAGAATTTTTAAATTATTTACATTTTATAAATACAGTGAAGTGTTATTTTATAATTTTTTAAAGAAGTTTAAGAAAACTAATTTAGTGAAGTGATTAGTGTTCAGTGATCAAAAACAATAATGAAATATGCTTAAAAAATAACGAAAAATGGTTGAATTTGCTTTAGAAAATGTTAGTTACTATATATTTATTTTTTAATATATTTATATTTATTATTGCAAATTATAATGAAACTTCAAGTTTAATTACTGATTTTTGTCGGTATCTCTTGTTTAAATCTCAATTTTAAAACGTAATAAAGGCATCATTATAACATTACATTTGCGGCCCCAAGACCTCTATTGTTTCTATTACTTTTCCCATCAAACAGTTAACAAATATTCGTCATTATTCTACTGACAATTCTTTCTTTTATCTCATGGGAACCAGCTTACAATGTTCTAATCTGATTCTGACCCGTAAAACTTGGTAAAATAAAACACAATTCATATCAAAAAACTTTCTCCACAGAATCACCAACAAGCAGGACCATCAAACGATCCAAACTTCAGACAATACCATGACCAAAATTATTCATACGCTATCCAAAACCAAGGAGCGATACCAAGAAACCATACCGCATATGAAACGTCTCCAAAGCCACCGATACCTGCTAAAAATACTACATTATACGCGCCAAAAAATGACGCAAATAATTCACAATCCATAACTGTAACAGTTGAAACGGGTAAAGATAGCACAAGAGATGCTCCCAAAAGTGCTAAATCTGTCAGTAAGACTTATCACACACTGAAAGATATGATTTCAAGTAAATTCAAAGGAAAAGAGAGCAATGAACCCGAAAAAACAAATGAAACTGAAGGATTGAATAATAGTGACGAAAGGAAAGCAAGAACCGAAGAAGGCGCTACTCCGAGAGATAATGGTGTCAGGAAAATGCACGAACAAGCTATTTACGGACGTCCAATGCCTCAAAATCGACCAGATATGCAGTACAATCATGGACTACCAAATAACATGGCTTACCCAAGTCCGTCACCGCATAGGTAGGTTTTAATCAAAAATATGCAATACGTCTTCTTGTTTTAATTTGAAACTACAATTTAAGTGTTGTTTATTTCACAGACAACAAATGATACAACAGCAGATAGTTCATCAACAATTGCTCTTGAACCAGCAAGCTCGTTCTCAAGAAATGTTAGCCAGTTCAACTCCGCATACATCTCGTCCACTTGTAGCTGACTCTTTATATCAACAATACGGACCGCCTGGAAGGCGTAGCGCTATGTATCAAAGAGATATTGATATTAGATCTCTTGCGAACTTTACATCTTTGAAACAAACTGCACCTCAAACTCAAGTAAGCAAAACACTGAGAAAATACTATCATTCATAGATAGCTAAAAAGACTTGATAGGAAATTGCAAATAAATTATTTCCTATATAATTATCAAAAAATTATAGCACATTGTCAAGCACTAAATCTTGCGACAAGTTTGTAACAGCTTCTAACAACTGTCTTAAGTATTCTCACAGGCAACACAAAAAGAACAATAGCTCTCTCAACAATTAGCTCTATTTTCCCACATTGTTATTCTGTAATTAAAATAACATGTGGTTTTCGCTTTACAAAACCGCATGTAAGAGTTGTGTTTCACAGAACTCTCAGTTGCAACAATTTCTGCAATTTCGTATTTAAAAAAAGATGCACAATGATAAAAACTTACTCGATTACATCCAATAACTGAATATCTTTTATCATTTTAGTACGATCCTCACTCAAGAGCTGATTTGAGAAGCCCACAACAACTTGAACGAGAAATTGTTCGTCAAAGAGGTTTGGTAGAAGGCAGGAGAGCTGCATCGCATCCCCATCTTTTAGATGAACCTCAACACAAACCTGAAATTGTGACCCCGCAGTTACATGAAAGATCAAGGAGAAATTCTCATGGAAATCTCCTTGATGGAATTACTAACGATGGTGTACCAAGAAGACGGGAATATGATGAAAGAGAATCAGATGATGGTGGTTTTAGGGCTAGATTAGTAGCACAGGGTAGATCTAGTTTTGAAGACAAGCAAAGAAGTAGTGGAAGGTCAGCAGATTATCGTATTGATCCGAGAGTATCAGAAAGTGTATACAGAAAAACGCCTGAAATTTCACATAAACCTGAAGTGTTTCCTAAACCGGAATCGTCGAGAAGGACACCCGATTCGATAAATCAAAGAGTAAATGAAGCTAGTACATCCGCTCAAGTAGATAGAAATGATGAAAGTGCTAGTCAAAAATCTGCTGATAGTATGTATGATAGAAAGGCTGACTCTAGTTTTAATCCACAACCGTCATCGTCCAGACAAACGCCCAATAGAATTGAAGATTTAAAGTCACATGGCAAGAAAGGTGCAACAGGCTCAGGCGCTAGTTCAGATTACGACAAAAACGGCGGTCAATCTTCCAATGTGGATTCCGGCAGAGGAAGTGTAGCTTATTCCAGTGGTCGTCGCCCTGAAGCGAGCCTACATGATACATCTGCAGACTCCGATGCGCTTGGTCCACCGAGACCCCAACCACAACCTGGACCAAGCCAACAACCTACGGGACAAGGTATGTATTCATCCATCTATTTAAATAAATTTTGCATATCTCTCATTTTGTAATAATCCATATTATATCCAGGTGCAGAAAACGAATGGGTGGACATGGTCGAATGTGAACTACGTCAAATTCTCGAACCAAAATTAGCTGGTTTGAGATTGGATACTTCTGGAAGTTCAGTCAGCTCAGTTACTCCACCACTACCTCCATTATCACCCTCTTCTGATGTCCATAAACGTAACAGGTAAGACCTTAACCTTACTTTTTCCTTAGTGACGAGAAGAAATATATAAGCATTGTTTCCATTTCAGTTTACCAGCTCGTGCTTCGGAGTATGTAGACGAACGTCGCCGAGGAAGGGAATCACCCAGATGGCATTCACATAAAAAGCACTCAAGTAAACGTGATCATCATTATAAGAAACATTGTAGGTTCTTTATAATTACTAACAATTTGTTAGTAGTTGAAGGAACCTAACTTACACTATATATTTCAGTGTTTGGCTTAGATACAACAGATATGACTTCAACAACTACTAGAAGCCTAGACTTATCGTCACTATTGGATGGAAGGACGGACAGTGATGCATCCACAGGTGACGCCAGAGCTATACGTCGACAGTTGCGTGGTTTAGAAAATATGTACGCGGAAGTTCTTCAGTTACTTGGTGTTAGAAAGCCTGCTAGTTTAGCGAAGCATCAACCTTGGGAATCTAGGTAAGTTGTTCTGTTAACGTTTAAGAAGAAAATTACAATTTGTTCAACGTAAAGTTCTGAAGTTAACAAACTCGGCGTCTATTAGGAAATGATTCCACAAGTATTCACTAAATGGCGCAAGCAAAAAATTCATCACGCATACTTTTCTAAGACTAACTTAAATAACTGTTATCTTGAGGTGAATTTAATAGCATCTCCTATACAATTTATTTTATTTAACTTCCCAGGTTATCATCAAAACGTCGTTACGGCAGCATGTCATCCTTGCCATCCAGCTCAGTCAGTAGTAGACCAGTTAGGGATAAGAGACGCTCAGATCATAGAAAGAAACATGATTATAAGGTAGGAACCATGCCTTCACGGCTTTAATTACAATTTAAATACAGAAACAAATTTGGAGAAAATAAATTGTATTTTATTGTAGGGAATAAATAAACGCTTTCAAAGACTGGAATCACACGTAGTAACTTTAGCAAGATCGGTTGCTCATTTGTCAAGCGAGATGCGAACCCAACACCTTGTCATGCAGGAAATGGATAACATCCGGGCTGAAATTGCCGCTTTGAGGCATATGTACAAGTAAGTTTTTTATTATTATAATGACATACGTACTTTTTTGTGAGAACATTGTTTATAATGTGCTTTCTTCATATTGCAATTGCAGGTCTCAGGCATATCTTCGTCATGGTCATCAATCTCACAACGATCCCTACTCCTTTAGTAATCCCGATCGTGTGAAGAGACTCACAAAATTCTTCGGAGATGAACCACCTCTTATGAGATTGTTCTTGAAAAAATTAGGATATGAGGTCTGTTGATAATTGTTTATCAAAAAATGTGTAAATTTCATATAGTCTTTCTCACAGCACGGTTAAACTTAAAACGACTGGTTTATTTATGTACGTTAATAACTATAAATGTACGATGTGAGATATAAGTTTTATAAACGCCCTCTACTGGGAGAATTATTAAATATTAACGATTCTTCACTATGTATTATTTCAGAAATATGCAGCCCTTCTAGAAAAAGAAAAAGTCGGGGCAGCCGAATTGCCATACGTTGGTGAAGACAAACTCCGTGCTTTAGGCGTTCCGTTAGGTCCCAGAATGAGGATTTTGAAGGAAGCTGGAATCCAACAGGAATTACACCATATCTCTTCACGGGATGACCCTCACAATACCACAACGACCTTAGCTATCGTGTGATACCTTCACATATACAAATACGTATATTCTAAGCGAGATAGTATCTTTATTGCTCTTTGTTATTAAGTATGAAAGTAAAGTTTTCCTTATAATTAAACATTTACTACACATAGCATTGAATAATAGTTTCTGTTATTGTAACCGTGTAGGAGCTCTAATATCGCCATCTACTTTGAGGGCAAGACATTGTTTTTATTATTATTAAAACATCGATATATTTTTCATCATTATACATCAATGGTAGTTTAGCCTGTTTCGATGTAAACGTCTGATTAAATCAATCAAAACAGACGTGACAGGCGCATAGTCTTTTTTTAATTTTTGAAATCCTTAGGAAAGGCTGCGGGCGCAAAGCAACTATATAAAAACACATTAAACGTTAATTTTTTTTAAAACTTGTATATATGTTTTAATTCATATGTACTCGTTCTTTGAGCGATTACAGTAAAAATTGAAATACAATATATTAGATTTACTAAGATATATTTTAAAAGGCTTAAGCTCTTCTCAGTTTGGAGATTAGAGATTATTAATAATGGTTATTATAATTATTGTAATGAGATTATTTTTGCATCAAAATATAGGTTTAATTTTTTTAAAATATAAAATACGTAATCTTAGTTAAATAAACGTAATGTCGTAAAGCAAAACTGTTTCTAAAAATATTTGAAAACAAAAACTTTGTTCATATAAAACGGTAATCGTAAATTTGAGATGAGAAATTCTATAAAACAAATATAATTTTGCGCACATATTAATAAAACATTGATAATAATTAAAACCAAAGAGATTATCGAATGTGTGTGAAATAAGCCAACTTTTAAAATGTGAATATTTTAATATATTTGTTGTAAATATAATAAATTAGGTAATTAGTTTAAAATACTCATTAATTACTTTATTTTTACAAATATATTTTTGTAATATTATTTGTTGTTTTTTTTTTTCATTACGTTTAAGAATTAATTATTATTATTGACATTAAGTACCTATCTGAAGCGCAATCTTCATTAGTAAATGACGTTATTGTAATTAGGTTGTGGTTCTAGTTTGGAGTAGCGATTTTAACAGCGATTTATGAACCAATTTACATATATTCACATGAAAAATTAGTACTAATAAGCATTTTACGATATTGTAAAAAAAATGCAGAATATTACAAGCGTCAGTGATTTAAAAAAGTACTTTATAACCCTTTAATTGATGATTAGATGACTTGTTTACAAATGGGTCTAACCAACTAAAACCAGTCACAGCGAAGTGACGATCATACCTATCTTAAATCCGAGATCAAAATCTAAATAGAAATAAGGTGAATACATCGCGCTTCATTTTGTTACTTCATTAAAAACGCTCTCCGCTACGCTTACAGATTAAAGCAAATTTTATAAATACTTTAAGGGTCAATAATGTCAACAATGATAAGTAATGTTCTAGGATATAAACTGTGTTTTGTGAACAATAACCGTTTGCACATATTTCTGTACGGACATATAGTTTTGGACGGAACAGAAACATGATTAATAAAACAATTTTTGTTTTTTGTGTTGCTATCTCGAGTTATATTGTCGCTGAGATTGTTGACGTCAAGCCTTGTCCAAACGGTAAGCGAATTTCTTTTATGTGGGTGATATTTCAATGTTGTCAGCATTGTTCAATCCCCTATGCTTTGTTTTGTAAACAATTTCTTTGTTATTCATCAGAACAACCATAAGATATTAGTGTTTAAGTTGAGTTTTTTTATTAATATTTTCGAATATAACATCATCCCATACATCATCATTTTGCATACTAAACATACTATATGTACGTAAAAATACCTCTAGATAGTATTTCGCAGGCCGTCCAGTTTAATAATAAAAAAGATACTAAATATATAAACTTTAAAAGGTCAGTGATACCGCGCCTCAGTGCGTGTGCACCAAAAATTAAACGAGTCCATATTAGAATTCTTATTGACCTTTGCTATTGATATGATTCGACTCTGGCATTATTATTTCGACAGATGTTCTAATTTTGTTATTAAATAATACATATATTTTCTTCATTATCCTTCTTATAATCAATATCTATTTTGTACAAATAATAACTATATAAGTTATTAAGTGGTCCAGGATTTGATTCCTGATCAAAGGTAGTAGTAATATTTATTAATATGTTATATATAGCAATTTGTTTCGGATCTAAGTATTACCTATATCAGTGGTTCTCAAACTTTTTTGGTGAGGGGAAAAAACCTAATATAATTTAAAAAACTGATTTATATGTATTTATTAATAATTATATTACAATGCAATACGTAATATTTATACATATAATTATGTAAGTATTTCTGCTTTTAAATTTTATGTTGGAATATTTACATTTGGTAGGTATTTTTGCAGTACTTTCGCCCTAGGGCTCCGCGGAGCACACTTTGAGAATGACTGACCTATATGTTGTGTATGGCAACATTCTTTTCTTGATCCTGGTATCCTAAGTTGAGGACAGGGCATTGTATCTCTATGTATGTATATATTTATATTGTTATTATTAAATTAATTGTATTTTTATAAACAGTACCACAAGATCAATGCACGATATCAGAAGTAAGGATAGAGCCGTGTAAAGAGAAACCGCAACCCTGTAAATTTAAAAAGGGAATAAATGCCTCAATTTCCTTCGACTTTACACCAAGTAAGTTGTTTTTGTAACGGATTGCTTTTGCATTGGTCATTAATTCAGGCGTTATATAAGTCGTAGTTGTTCTACATTTACCGATGTCAATGACACGCAAACGCAACTTTTTTAAAACTCCCGCAAACGCATGCGATTATTAACGATCAATGTAGTATTATTATAAGTACCTAATTCAAATAAAATGTATTATTAGTACGAATGTATGACACTTTGTATACCTATTTATTGGAATCTCCAATGGTGTGATTAACTCCTAGACCTTGGGTTCGTATCCCCATTGTGTTTTTGAAATATATCAGATATTTTTTTCGAGTGAATTTATTGTTCCTGTCTGCTGTTTATGACACATAATAGAAAAAAAGCTTACATAATAAATGAATATCTAAATTCTCGTTATTAAGATTTTGACGCAACCAAACTGAAGGCGATGATTTATTGGGCTAATGGCGCATTGGAGCCACCGTTTTTGGATATGGACGACAATGGCTGTCAGTTTACCAATTGTCCCTGCACTTCTGGTCAGTCCCAACAACTGAATTACCAACTTCATGTTGGAAGGAAATTACCTAGTGTAAGTGTGAAACCCGACAACCAATTTCCCGCATGCGGATATTTTCGGCATATATTTATTTACCTTCTTTTGTTTTCTCAGGGCACTTATCCAATCAAATGGAAGCTTTGGAATGAAGAAGATACCAATCAAATCTGTTGTTTCATGACGTCTATTAAACTTAGAAGATGAATAATTATTTTAAATAAATATTATTATATACTTAACTATTAAAATCAAATGATTAATTTTATAAGACTTTTGTATTTCTAAATATACACTAAACAAATAGGTTACGTAAAAGAATTACTATTATATTTGTAAGGAATATAGGTGCCAATAGATAGACTAGAAGCAGTGTTGTTATAAATTGTATTAAAATATGGTAAAAGCTCAAACTTATTTATAGTGTTTCTTACGTCAGCTATTTTGTTTTCACAATAAAATGAACAACAAAAACAGTGTCAGTTAAACGCGTGATTGATTCGATCATGGCTTCGTCGAAAGAGAAAAGTGTGTGATCGGTCAAGAGTGAAATTTCGGCAAAGAACTCTAGTGGCCCGGTTCAGGGGCAGAGAGCGTTCACCTCGATCATTGCATTCAAGAGGTTGCTTTTCCAAATCTTCATGCTACAATGTATAATATAGGCGCACATATCATATAGCCTATAGTATAATAATATGACTGACAGACTGATGATGGCATTAGCCCAGTATGACGTCCTGGGGAAGTTTCACCACTTCAAGCGGAACAACCGTGAAGTGACCTAGTCGCGTTTCGGAATCAGCTTGAAAGTAGCCGGGATAGCGAGAGGAGTGTGCCCTGTTGATTTGGACAGAGCACATTCGTCTCCTCAAGTCGGCATAGTGGAGTCGGAGGCAGGAGGAGACTGTTGCGCGCGAACATCTGTCTGTGGTACCAGTTGTTTAACATCAGACGGAGTGTGGTCATATGCTGGGCTAATACAAAATGTCTCAGAAACAATGTGTTTAGTTGTAAGAATCAAATAGTGCCAAAACTTATCGTAGTAGGAATCAGATTGATTTAGTAAAAAAGTACATAGTTGAAAACAGTAATGTACCTGGTGTTATTAAGTAATAGAAGTTGGTTGTGGTATAGTCTGCTTCTACACAAGCAAGAACATAGGATTCAACTTGTAAAGTAAATAAAATTATGAAAATCATCTACACTTCAATACACCTTATACTTATAGAGTAAATGTATTAATAACGATTAGAATTTTAAATTTAAAATATGTTGAATAGCATGTTTGTTAACCAACAATGAGGGTTCACATAACCGTTGACTCACTATTGTTCTCCAAGACCTGACCCTATAGTGCGTTGACCTGAAACAAATCTATAAATATAACAGTGGGTACATTGCAAATTATTACTTACCTATTGTTGACCCATAACACGATATAGTGATATATACACTAACAATTATATTATGAGATGTGATTCAATTAAACTAGCCTAATGCTAAAAAAGATCAGTGGGCTTATCACGAATTTAGTCTGGCTTTCGAATCGAGCTGTCACAAGTAAAACGGATCCGTTAGCAATCGGGATCATGAATTTTTACTAATGACTAACGAGCACCAGCAATCTATCAAATGAACGAAAGATCGAGACGTTCGAAAATTAACAAAAAGTATCTAAAATATTGTAGTTCCAAATCCGCACGCGGTGGCGCTGCTCAAATTTCCATACAAATCGCTTGAAGCAAACTCGGTTCGAAAGCCAGACTAAAATTCCTGATAAGCCCACAGTAGACAGCAGCGTCAACGATTATATACGGCTTCCTAGTAAATCCCAAAACATAGTTAGTTCGACGTTGTGGTGGTTATAATATCATTAGTCTAGTTAGCATTCTGGCATGATGGGATAATAAAAAATAATCAAAGTAGGTACTTTTATGTTTAACAGTAGTATAAAAATAAATTCAAAGCATACCGACAAAACTTAGTCACATGCCTATTACAAATCAGATCATACAATCTTATATAATTAAATGTTTATCAGATAATTAAGTTAATAATAACATTATCGGCAGTCCTAGCATGATTTATTAGAAATATGGCTTAATATTCAATTGGATTATCACGCATTTGCATACCAAAACAAGATGTACGCATTTTGTGCGTGCCTTAGATTACATCGATAGATAATGGATTCACGCGTATTCGACAATATTTCATTAAAACAAAATATAAAATAACAAATATTAACTTTGTTTCACATACATTCGATTGCTCTGTCTATCCTAATTTAATATTTTCAATACACACACACACGCACACACAAACACACATATATATAACGATACATACATGCAAAATATTCGTCACAGATCATCACAGGTCACTATCACATAAACCTTTCGCCAGCCTAAGAAACAAAATAACAAAAAGAACCCATCCATACACATATGTCCATACTCCATATACACATCAATACTATTATTAAATCCAGCTTGATATGTCAACAACCCTAGTCTCGGTTAAATAAAAGAGTGCCAGACAGACCAATGATGGTTATTGAACCAGCCGTCCCTTCCGAGGAGCCGAGGATGATATAACTAGTCTGCATTTTTGTCTCCCTAAGCCAACGGTTAGTAGCTCTGTCTGTTGACATTTCTCAGTAGTAGCTCTTCATTCACGGACCACACTATAACATAACATTAAACTGTGAGCTCATCACGAATTTAGTCTGGCTTTCGAATCGAGCTGTCACAAGTAAAACGGATCCGTTAGCAATCGGGATCATGAATTTTTACTAACGACTAACGAGCACCAGCAATCTATCAAATGAACGAAAGATCGAGACGTTCGAAAATTAACAAAAAGTATCTAAAATATTGTAGTTCCAAAAGCGAACTCGGTTCGAAAGCCAGATTAAAATTCGTAATAAGCCCATTGAATGTTTTAACTTGTATATACTATAATAAAAAAGCAATCAGTGGGATAGATTATAGTTTTATTCTCATTATATGTCGAACGACTTTTGTGGTGCTGTAGTTAACTTCGATTCTTCATTCCCCAGTTTGATTCCCATATCTATATCTATAAGTATATGTAAATAATACAAGTACAATATTGTGGATATCTGTTGGGGGTCTAGTGGTCATAGTCACTGCAACAAGAAGCGAAGAACAGATACTTTTCTAAAGTATTTAGTTCATGCTATAATTTATAAGTAATAAAGAGTAATATAATCTTTAAATCAGTAATTATGTCTTCAAATAGACAGACGTCGATATAATCTTGATTGTGCGTTAAACAGTTATTAATACAAGGAAATTATTATTATTTCACTATAGAAAGTATTATTTTTTTATTATATTCATGATGCCCAGTTTTGTTAGTCATTTCATTACATAATTGGAATCTACCAAGAATACATCTAGCATTTATTATTATAAAAAAGACTAGTTCGTTAAACCATTACACACAGGATGGCGTCCCCCCTTAATAAGCAGGTTTCATGTCAGAAATATAAAACCACAGCTTAGTCCCTGATCTACCACAACATCGCAGACTATGAACGATTGATATCGACTACAAGTTGTAGGTACTATCTCCATTGTTATTATCCGTTACGTGATAATTATTAAGTTGGTATGTCTATAAATACAAAGCTTTCGATCCTACCACATAATGTAATATATAAACATAATTCTCAGACACTCAAAATGGTTGAAGGTTCTAAGTTAAAAAAAAATATATTTTTAATGGATACGCGAACAATTTCTTTAAAAAAAATATTATTCTTTATGGTCTAAATACATCTCAAAACCCCTTTACAAAGATTTAGCGTTTTAAGATTTTATATTATACATTTTGTGCACACAGAAACAAAACTAATTATAATAAACGCTATAGGAAGTCAAATAAAATCTTTGAATTATCTGAATCACTTCATAATACATTGGAAACAGTACACCGGACGTGGTCAATTCTACATCAGACAGTTTTTGCAATGTTAAAGTATATTTTCTATAGGCATTTTAAACGAGTTATAAATTGCAATTTTCTTGTTTTAATCTGCTTTAAGTATATTTCTAAGAGTTTTAATATCAAATGTATTCTACGTTTTCATTAAGGCATAACTGTTATATATATATATGAGTTACTATTTAATTAATTTTAATGATAATTAGTTAGAAGAAATTTTAAATATATAATATTAATAAATCTTTATGACTAATTACAATAAATATCTTATAAAGTCAAGTCTTTGTATTGCCTTATTTTTTTTATTTTATTCAAATATACAGTAATACCCTGCTTTACGCGGCTCCGTTATGCGCGGTTTCACTATAACGCGAAATTGAAATTGCGCGCTCAATTGCCCCGCATTATGCGAAAGAGTGCGTATAAACATAATGTAGTCATCAACTTCTCTAAAGTCGCGGGAATTTCAGTTTTTTCCGGAACGTATCACTCGCGTAAAGCGGGGCATTACTGTATTGGAAATTAAAATACTTACTATTAGTTGTTATTAATCGAAATAAGCCGCATAAAGTATTTTAAACTGATTAAATAATATTCGCAAATAACCTAAGACATTATACAAATTACCATATTCATACACTTTTTTATACCTAACTTTCATCCAAGTATGTGTATGTACGTGTTCTCATGTAGATTGCATACATTATATCACTTTTACCTTAATTGTAATATAAACAATGCTTTTACCTTGATTATAGATCATCAGTTAAAAAAGCGGGAAAAGATTTTCTCTTTTAAATGTCATATTTAATATTGTTACATTACTTCTATGCATGTAGGTATGTATATACACACATATAAAATATGTACACATATATATGCGATATATAGTAATATTTTTATAGTCTTTCGGAAGTGGATACATGTCGCAAGCTACATGCGGCCCTTTGAAGGATTGTATGTGGCTCTCGGTAAATGTACCCGAATTCCCTATTCATTTTAGTGCTATTTTATTTTTAAAAAATATTATCGTTCCGTATGTGTTTCAAAATGTATTTTAAACTACTGACAACAAATATGAAAGACTAAGTGCAACGTTTTTTTAAATACTTTTTTTTGCTTACGTTTTAAATACGTATTTAATTGCGGCTAATTTCACATTTTGAAAATTGATTCGGACTTTCAAGAAGCTTGGCCACCCCTGATCTAGTCAATTCTCGTGAATTAACCGGGTATAAACTAGTATAGTATAGTACTGCTGTCTGATTTCCTTGTTCCATCATCTGAATGAAATATATATAGCAAGGCCTCCTTAAAGGGCTTTATGTATAAATTACTTTAGAAGCTATAAAGTATAAAGCCTCAATAAAAATCTACGTTCACGAAACTAAATTAAGCAAGTAATTAAATTTAAACGTGGAACGAGCACGAACGAAACGCACAGATTTAATTATTGCTATGTTGGTAACACTTTCTATTTGTTAATTTAATTCGAATTCAACTTTCCAATGAAAACTAAAGTAAAAACATTAATATAATTAAGATTAGTTTTAATTATATATATTCCAAAATAAACTGTTTTTGTACGGAAATTTTCTACGCAATAACTATTTCGTTATAATAACTTCTGAAATTTAATTTTAATTTTATGCAGGCTATAATAGACGAGTTTCTTGTGGTCTTCCCGTCATACACCTTTCCGAAGTCATTGTGGAATTTAATGATGAGCAAGTAGCCAATAGTGCCTAAGCTAATAAATTATTTTCATTTCATTTCATTTGTTTTTTATTCCAGTTTCATTATTTCACAACCCGTGCAAATATAATTAATCTTTGCTTAATGATACACGAAATCATCAGTAAAATATTTTACGTTCAGATCGAACAATTCGAGTAGGCTAGCTTTAATCGGAGCTTAAATGGTTATTTTTACCCATATAGCTTCTTTGGGTCTCACTTCTTTAACACTTCCACTTATTGCATACTTTTATATATCTAACTTTAAGTCGTTAACAAACCGTTGTAGTCGCAAACCGAAAAAAAAATTAATTCGGCATATGACTCTCACCGATTTAAATTAAAATAGTTATACACAAAGATTGCTTTGTTAAAGGTATTTGACCTCACTATCCATTACATTTGACAATGAAACTGCGAGATCAAAATCGAAAAAGTGAAATTTATGATGTTTTAGTAATTGTAAAAAGTGAGTTTTTAAAATGACACCTTTTAATGTAAAAATGTATTGACTGTGATTTATCTAATACTAACATAATATAATAATATTTATAAATATTGTGTTGATACGCTTTATTAGCCAATTCGTATTAAAAATAATGAATAAGCCGCAAAAGGTCTTTGAAGCTAATATAAAATATTCAGAAGACTTCCTTTTAATAATATTCCTAAACGCAATAGTATTATAAATAACGATAAAATCAATTGTAAACAATAAAATAAGTACAAAAGTGTAAAGAACAACATTCCTCCTTCCAAATTTGCAATAATTTATGTTATAGTCGCTTTAATTCGCGGCTTTTTTGGCGAAAGATCGTTAAGAAGTCGGACCATTGTTTTTTAAACATTATTATTCTAAACTCGTGTAAGTTTGTTACAATGTTAGGCTGTATTCACACATAAATGTTCCTTTGTATTTTTGTGTACAATTAATAAGAATACGGCTTTGTATTCCACTAAGAATGAAGACAATCGAGAAGCTTGTGGTGAACAGCGTATAAGTAAACCAACTTGGAGATACCAGCACACAAATCCATCAGACAAGCATGGAAATATCTAATTGTACGAAAAGATTAGCTAGATGATCACAATGTTTCTTATTACTGCCACAGTCCTGTTTAAGTAATAACTTGGAAGTAACCGACAAAGGAATGATAGTCATCCGCAGACTAGATATACTAAAACATAATTTTTATGGACTCTTTTCTTTTAATATTTATTTCAACAGTGTTACTCGAAAGACTAGCTTTAACCATGCCAACCTACAGGCTACAGCATGCAGCTCTATACAAAATTTAAAATGTATTTAGTTGATTTTTTTTAAATTTAGAACAATGTATTAATGTACAACCATCCTTCTGTGAACAGCCCAAGTCCAGAAGCTGGCAAATATTTGCAATGTAAATTTATGAACCCACGCATATTGTATTATGTTTAATTAATTCAAACGAGATCAAAGACTTACCATTTGACTTTCTTTGTTTTATCACTTTTTAGTTGAAGTATTACGGACGTACAATGACTTAATCATGATTATAAAGAAATCATTCCTATATTTATGTACTATCCTAATTTATCCTAATTGTCTGAAACAGCCATTCTCAAAGTGGTGTTCCGCGGAACCCTAGGGCTAAAATACTGCAAAAAATACCTACCAAAGGGATATTATAAGGTTACATCTAAATATTCTAACTAAATATTACGTAATATATTCATAAATACATATAAATCAGTTTTTTATAATTATATTAAGGCTTTTTCCTTCGCCAAAAAAGTTTGAGAACCGCTGGTCTGAAAGAAATTACTTTTAGTGATAAGGTCACCTATTGCTCTAAGTTTGTGTTTTGTATATACTAAATTGTAACACATACTCCTGTAGTAGCAATTATAATCGTTAGTGTATACACTAAGTTAACAAAGGCAAATAATTATAAATTAAATAAAACCTTTTAAAGTAATTTTCGATAAGTCTGAATAACTTGTAGCAGTGTTTTATAACTTTTTACTGCATTATTGTTGGCCTATTGATTACCATTGACTTCACTCGGCAATGGTACTGCCTTTAAAGTCAACGTTTATATGTCAAGAACCAAATTAAAATGTAAAATGTCATATGAGTCATGAGCTTGCTTGCTTCGAGAATTCGATGCGTGTTTCTTACATACTAGCAACTAGTTAATACTAGTACAGTAACTACTACTGTCACTTTTCGTCACGGGTCCATACCACTGCAAAATATTTTAAAACGGTTCCTTAATAACATATTTAGAATCAAGAAGATTGTTTAAAAGGATTGGTTTGAATAATTAATTTAAAAATAAACGTATGCCTTTATTGTGTTTGTTACATTATTACAATACATTTACGACCATGTAGGTCACATCTGGTCAGAATACTACGTTCTGTTCTGACTCATAATGTTACAATGACATTGCCTTGTGTCAACATGCATGTCACAAAATAGTACATTTCGAGCTTTACAACAGAGATAGGTAAAAGTAATGGAATGGCTTCTAAAACAATCGATTTTTATAGACTTCTTTTATTTTTCATAATATACACATTAGTAGTCCGGTATGTGACCGCGAACCGTAGAAACAATTGCTATCTATATACAAAAAGTAATAGTCTTGACTCGGTTAGTAAAGTAATAAATAGATATGCAAATACAACTGTTCTGACTTCAAACTAAGATACCCTGTGCTATTAGATTCCATTAAGACTAAAGCAAGACAATTTTTAGTTTTGATTACGGATTCCAATTCGATATCAGGAATGCCAGGGTTACTTAGGGAGAATGTGTCCACGATTTATTTTCTTTGCATGACAGTAATATTACGTAATTATACGTACCACTTGTTCACTTCCTAATTGGAAAAATAAGTTTGTTGAGCACCTTTCGCTTTTCTAAACCACTACTTGTAAATTGACAAAGACCGCGAAACTGTTTAATGGCAACCTACACTTGAAGTATTCACGTGTTCAATATAAGTGAACTTTAAGCATTCCCTGCCCGAGGCAATCTTTTACTTGAACGTTTACTTGCTATCATTATCGCTTAAATAGGAGTGACTATTTTTTGTTTCATTTTCAGGAAATTTCCGTTTTCCTTTAGGTAATTATATTAAATATTATTAATTTTAATTATAAAAGATCCGATTGAAATCTGGGGTTCCGTGATTTCCAATTGGAATTTAAAGATACAAAATACAATTTAGTTTATTCTAACCAGTATGCAATCATAGTGACAGTTAGGTATTGTTCATTACAATTATCATTTGTAATTATAAATTATTTTAATTGAATTTAAATTAGTTCGTAATAATAATTAATAAAGAAATAACTTAAGGCCTCGATACAATAGAAGTATATGTTTTACATTTTCCACTCTTTTTTTAAACCATGGTCACCCTAGCAATCACCCATATAAGTATCGTAGAAAGCAAAGTCGAGGGAAATAATAGAAAGGTTTTCAAACACTTTGCGGAAGTTGTTAATATAATCAGCTAAATCGATCTTACACTTGCTACAATCATTAATTTATTAGTTTAATATACAATAATATGTATGACATTTATTTGATAAAATTCACACAATTATCTGGACTTAAGAAAATGTTTTTTTTTGCGGTCTATTGGCAAAACAACTGCTATCTAACATATGTATGGTACATGCAAGCAGTTGGTCAGTTATCAGAGTACAATACTCTCGTCCTTAGATGCTTCAGAAACGTGACTAAACTAAATTGTTATTCTTTATTCAAGTCAAAATTACATACATGCCACAAAGATTATACTACAAATATTAGATTATTAGAATATGTACCTAAATATGTTTATTTTTAGATAAATAAATCGACCACTTCCTGTAACACCTAAAAAATTTATCGCAGTCGGTTAGTTTACTTTACTTCAACAATGACGTTAAAATACATTAATAATTTAATTAAACTATAAAAGTAATTAAAAACAAAATTAATTGATTAAATTGTCTATTTATTTCCCATGAGATTTCTCAAAGAAAGCGACACCCTGTTGTGACAGATATCATGAAAGCAATGGCAATGACAACTTGCCTTTTTGACATGACATTGTGAAGGCACCATTAGAAACAGTAATAACAATTTTGAATACTGTCACTGTGTAGTAAAGCTTATATTATTATATGTTTATTATAAATTGTATACAATGAAGTGTGGTTGAATTATGAATGCGATACACATTACAACATCGTTATGTGACTTTTTAATGAAGAATGTTCTATGTGGTTTCACTTTTTAATATTTATAGCCAAGCTTTTATTAGATTTTATTCGCGCCAAAATTAATTTAAAAAATAATAATATATATTAATTTAAACCGATATTTTAATAGATATGACATTACGCCGCATAAACTCTTTTAGTTTAGTTAAATCATGTTAGAGTTTAATATTATAATTACCCATTATTTCTTTAAGGTTTTTATCAATTTAATTTAAAGGAATGAAATTATATATCACATAGCTTGAGTTATCTTAATTGGACCTACATTCTATAATACAAAAAAGACGAGATTTTAAAGTTAAAAATCATTACACAATTTTAACTCCCAATTGGATAAATCAACTGTCAAAATTAGCGAAATAAATGACATTGAAAATTGTTGTTTTTAGAATTAAACTCATATCCTTGACATGAATTACGAAGACACAATATAAAATTGCACTTTATCAGATCATTGTCCGTTATTGTACTTTTGATATTACAATTGATGTATAGTCAGTTACAAAAGTTTTATTTAGGTCGAAAATTTAAATTTGTCATCAATATTATTGTGCAGCTGTCATCACCAAAGTAAGATCGATAAAAACATGAATAATATGAGAATCAGCTGGTGTTTTTTGCATACTCTAAAGATGGCCACTAAAGTTCCAGGTGCACGAAAAACTTGTTTCAAATATATTTAAAATTTTTAAAAAATAGCACCTACAAGTTACATAGATAAACTAAAACCTAAAATATCTGGGTTTATGTTTATTTTTTCTCCCTTTAAAACAATTGAACTCAAAGTTTGTAACTTAACTTCAAATATTTTTTGTCTAAATAGGAGATAAACCAAGCGATGGCAATTGTTTAATATAATCGTAATCACATGCAAATACATTTGTATAAACACAAACAGCTACCAACGCAAACAATTTAAAATAATAAGATTTAGCAAATGATCTCAGACTCCTTTTGTAGTCTGTAGAATCATTTGTTATATTTTTTACAAAAAAATATAATGCCTAGGCTGTGCAAGAGCTTGTTTTAAAAATACATATTTTGTTAAGTATATAGGAAGAACAAATAAGGCACCATTTATAGTTTTTTTGTTCACAAAAACTCTTAACAATTATATTTGTTCTCTTATTATCATACTTCCCACGAATATTTGTTAATATTTTATTTTACTAAATTTTATAACACAAAATAAAATGACAATAATAAAAATGAAATATATAAAACAATTTTTTTAACAATATAATAATACCTACACACAAAAAATTGTTTCAATAGTTTATATAGTTTTAAGTATGCTTTAAAAAATACAAAATATATTGTAATAATATTATTTTTTTGAATTATTTTTTAAATGTTTTAACGTATAAAAATTATAAAATATAAAGTTTATTTGGTGTATTTTACATACGTAATAGCAACGATATAAATAGGTAATTCTGCTTAATTTTCATTTTCTCTTTGCCATTTCATGCATGCATGTAATAAAATTTGAATATTAAAAAAAATACAGAAAACAAAGCGTAATAAATTAGATATTTATACTTAGACATAAGTTTTTATTTAATTTACGATTATTGGCATCTGTAATTAATATACTATTCAATCGACTACATATTTTTTGCAATAATATGCGCGCGCGATGTGAGAACACAGACTGAACAATAAAGTATGAACATTGAACAACCACAGATTGCCACAGAAATTGACAGAAACATCCGCCAACCAAGCGCTAGTATCGCTTGAATCGTCTGCGCGCGCGGGTGTCGTGCACTTCGTCGCGTTATCTATAATAAACAACGTAAACACAGCATATCAAATTCAGCAAAATAGTGTTAATCAGGGGCCCTTGATAGTGAAAATTGTGTATACGTGTAGCTAAAACTACACTAGTGTAAAAAAATAAAGTTTTAAGTGTAGTTTTATTTGGTTTTTTAAAAGAAAATCGTTAGAAATTTTTGTCTAACGGAACTCGGCCGTTTCGGATTTGTTTTAATTCGCTCCGCGAGCACAGAATTTTTTGATTATTGGTAAGTTCTATTGTCTTAAATTTGTTTTAATTGTGTAATGATTAGATATAGCAATATCCGTAATTACATTTTACTTCATAAGCTAAAGGGCTCGAAGTGCTTGTGTCTTACCGTCTCAGATCTCAAGTCCAAATGTACATTTATTTACTACTTTCGTTACCGGAACTACATAAAACCACAAACATAACTGATACAATCAACCTGCCAGAATTAGATAAGATCATGTTCCCAGAGAACCCCTGCTTACTACCAGTTACGGTCAATTGTTTATATTTTAATTCACGTACATGTATATTAAACTTAATAAGTACCTAAATATTTACCAATTAAATCTATTATTTAAATTATTTTATTCTAACGTTTCGAAAGATTTGCAGACAACGTAATCGCGGCGAAATAGCTGCAAAACTTTCTGATGGATATGTATACGTTTAGAAATACTAACAGATCTTTTTGTATATACTCTATATGCATTAAAGTATTTTACGTTATAAAGATACTACCTACAGCCATTTTCTCTGTATTACAAACGGATTTTACTGGATTAGTTCAGGTTTTGAAAGAAAAACGAATTAGCTTAGTTACGTTTAAGTCTAAACCTAAACTTGCTCCCTCTGTGCATTCTGGTACTTACCAAAAGCGGTATAAATACGGACCCAAAGAGCCACCATACCAGTTTAACCGAGGTCGCCGCACCGACTCGTGACATGGGAAAATCACGATCTACCTATAGCCATACAAAACAGCCATTCCTTCGTGCAATGCTTTTCACTGCAATTTACCAAAGAAAAGTAGGCGATTGTTATTAAAATTATATTTGATTCGTTGCAGTTATTGTTGATTTATTCTGTTTTTTTTTTACATTCGAAAATTTTCAATTTCAACATAGAAATTGACGAAAGTGTATCCAAACTGATGTATACTTAATTCGGTCGTTTGTACAACACTATTTTGTTAGTCATTAAATTATTCTATGAATGCCACATGGGTTAAATTTTAGAACTTAGAGTAAATGTATTTTTAATAGACGTGGTTTTATACCAAATCAATATATGCAGTTAAAATCCACATGCATTAGAACAATTGAATATTGATTTCTTTGTCTGTTAATTAATTTTATACATACCAAAGAACCATTATAATAACATCATCGGGGGGTGCTCATGGCTTGCTGAGACCGGATCCATAGATTTGTATAAATAAAATACACAGTAAAGACTAAAGCTGCCTGGAGCGTCATTTCTAGTTACATTATATGATTACCAAAAATATCCAGTAACAGATAAATTAATTCATTAATTAATTTGACAATCAACGGAGTCTTACAAAAGAACGTTACTGTCAATAGTTTTGTAATGATAAAGCGTGGGTGCTAAAATTCGCGATGATTGATTTTAAACTTTAACATAACGAACAGGTTCATCGAATCTATTAGTAAAATAATTAGGACAAGTGCTTCTATTTATTACGTAGCTATTTGTTTTAAATTATACAGTTAGTTTTATTCGGTATTTTATTCGAATTCGAGTATTGCAAATTGTGATTGGCTTGATCAGGTTTAATGTGGTTACGTGACCTTTGTTTGTTTAAAAAAAATTACTTACTTTGCAAAATGAATTTGTTTTTCAATTGTTTTACGGACTTTTACTTTTATAGCAGCATAGACAAAAGACAAAAACAGAGAGTATTGAGGATTTATGATGATAAAAATATATATTCACATACATATACATATATGTATATAAACATAGCTAAGATAAAGTAGGGAATAATGTAAAGGAGAATAGATGGAGGTACAAATAATAGATAGTAAATATACATTATACTATTCTATGATATTAAAATACATACATAAATTAATTAACAATATATTTACATATATATAAACTACTTATAATATAAAGACTTGTATGTTGTATATACAATGTTGATCTATAAAATAGCTTTATATGGTAGTATCTAGAGTAATACTAAAAGTATCTGTGTTTTCTTTAGTAGTTAATTTAAAGATTATTCAAGTTTTTGTACATTACACTTCTTCAACTATGCAGTTAAAAACTTGTTGGCGCCATTCTTTATTATTCTCCAACCCACATCTTTAGACAGGTAGGTAGAAGATCATGGTTGCTACCTGTGTCCTTTTAACGTTTCTTTTACATTACTACGTATTGTACAATCGAACAAGCCGATTCGTGGCCCACCTTAGTGGTAAATTCATTCGTTTATTTTAATAGGTTAAAAGACTGAAAGGAAATATACAGCTTCAGTTCTTTAATTCAGCGAATTTATTAATGACACGCTATATCTAAATTGCTCTTTCAAACCATTCGCACAATAATCAACACTACGGCCTCTGACCATAATAGTGCTAGATCTAACGTGGCATCTTCAATGACTTCTATATCTAAAATCAGATACGCTTGTTTATTACAATTACAAATACATTCACGTATATACCTAAGTACATATATGTACGTTATATAAGGCGAGTATTAAATTAACATTTTGTTTTCTTAGCCGGTTCTCGTGACTCGTGATTTTAGATAAAAAGAAAGACAGACGTGACGAGTTCATTACACACTATTTGGTTAAGTGCTCGCGTTCTATTACTGAGCTAATGTGTGGTTAATATGGCTGCCTACCTCATTAACACATGCCTTTAGAACAAATATAATCACTAAACACTAAGGTCTTTTTATAATATCGAACTTCTCTGAGAGCTTGAATATATTTCACAAGTGTCATTCTCCGATAAGATTATATTGTGATGTCATAATAATAAATATGTCAAATAATTTTGAGATTAATTAATAAAATAACTAATTATTTTTGTATCAGTTTAATATTAACTGTCTTTATACTGTAGCAATTGCCAGAGTTCTAGCTATAGTAAATTTCAGTGCAGGACTACTAGAGTTTTTTTAGTAAAATTCTAAATTGCCTTTTCTGCACATTTGCTTAACAAGGCTGCACTTAGAACAATTGCTGAGTGCCCATATAAAACAATTTATCATTGATTTTCCTTTTCAAAAAAAAAATTAATGAATTTTAATGTGTATTCATTTTTTATAGTATCTATAGAGTATTTTGCTTGTTATATTGGGTTATTTTATATCTCGGTACACTTCTATGCATAGAATTGCACAAAAACGCTATAGAAGACTAAATACGACAATAAAATTTGAATTTAAAAATTGAAATTAAATAAAAAATACTTCACACAAATCGTACGGTATCGTTGGGAAAGTACACCGTCCTAAATCTTTATGAAAGCGATAATAAATTGAGGAAACTGCGAGAGAGGTTAAATCATTAATATTGCAGTTCAAATTAAATAATAACTTCCTAATCCAGAATAAGTGACCGCAGGCGCTTTCAATTGCTGCTTAAAATTGACATTTATGTCACCAATTGACTCCGACAAAAATTCTAAAATTATGTGTTATATCATCCGTATTTTGTGTTAATCTGCCCCTAATATCTTTATAAGTGTTTGTAACACGTTTGTGTAATTTTGAAGATACTATTTTGAACAAATGCAGAGCTTGTGTTTTTTAATCTTTCATATCCTACAGACTCCTTTCCTAGAGTTTTACGTGTTAAATGATGAAGCACTCTTAAGATGGCCTCTGCCTGTATAATATAATTCTTTTGCCTTGATCAATTATTATGACTTCAATGTTTTATATTCTTCTTCTTCTTCTTCTTTTATTAATGGCTTCTGATATATATTAAACACAATTCTGCCAATATCAGGTGTTCGGGCAGTAACCCAATAAGAAATTATAAAATTTTAATTCACACGTAAACCCTCATGTCAAAAATATCTCTTTCCTTTCCTCAATAGTTTGAGAGATATGACATTTGAGTAAATTAAATTTAAACTGTACCAATAAGGATGCATGGAATGTAATTGTTGCGAGTACTGAAGTAAAACTGGATGTTACTTAAGAACTAGGTCTGTGCGCAGTGCCAGTCCAAATGAAAGTCCAACTTAATCAGTGAAACGAGAGGACAGTTGCATCATGTAAGGTCCAATACACAACGTCCAAAATTACGAAAGGCAAAAGGTCTACTTTGCCTAATTTGTTTAATCCTCAAGAATAATACATTTTTATGCATTTCATTTGTTTATTTCTTCTTTTAAATGCTACGTGATTGTTATTTTTTAAGAGTTTGTGATTTACGCAATCGACCATACATCGGTAAAAATGTGCTGTATTAACGGAATTATTCGTCAAGCAATAACATCAAATCATGAAACGAGGTCATTTGATTTCTGTCAGACTTTAGACCTAGTGTGTCTCATATCATCTCCAGTCATACTTTAAAATTTGTAATAAATAATAAAAAAAAATTAGTAAGTAATTAAACATTTTTTATGAATTAATTATTATGATAAAATATAAATATGCTATAGGTACTTTTAAATTTGATTTATTACACATATACCCTCATTGAAACAAGTTTAGTATAAATATGTGACATTTCATCGCAACGAAGATCGTATTTAACTCATGCGAGATAGAAATCTAATAATCAATATTATGATTAGATAGCGAAATTGTGTTTTCTTATTCGACCTTCCAAATCTTATCAGACTGCATGCATCCATCAAGCGGCTCTTTTCATTTATTTTTTCTATATACAACTGCACAAATACAATTAAAATATACTTTAATAGAGAAAACGGTTGACCATTAACTCATAATTGAGATCCAATCGTACATAAACTACTAGACCCTTAGATAATGGTAGGTTCTACTGGCAAGTTGTGAACGGCTATCCTCATCGATTTAAAAGTCGTCAAGGGTAGCTTTTTTAACTTTAAAAAGAATTATACTGAGTCAGTTTTGCTGCTATTAGGATGGTAGCGAAGATATCAAGCCCCATAAAGCACCATTTACATATTTGGTGTCAAAAAAACTGATCATAAAGACTGGACCAATAATAATAATATTATTTTAATAACTAGTAAAAACTAGTTAAGTGTAACGTTCCGAAATGTATTTTAAAAACAGTACTGCAAAGAGGAGATAAAATTTAGTAATCGTGCAAGGTTATCATTATCGTCATCGCAGCATTCGCAGCCGATTAGTTTAAACGATTGTATTCTTACTACTAATTTGCAATGAGTCGATTCACGCGAATCGAGTGAATTACTCAATTAAAACGGCTCAGCTGTATCTGAGAGTTGTGAAACCAGTTGCGGACACAGTTAACTTCACTGTAACTGTCACAGCAGCAGATAAGCAGATTATGATACTTTTTTTATAGTTTATTACTTATAGATCTCCTATAGTATAATGTGGGCGTATAAAGAGTGGTAGACAGACTGATAATGGTTGTTAGTCCAATATGCCGCCCCGGGAGTCGTACCACTTTTAAGTGGGGTGACTTGGTCGCGTTTCGGGAATTTGGAAATAGCCAAGATAATGAGAGGAGTCATCATCATATCAGCCATAGGACGTCCACTGCTGGACCTAGGGCTGCTCCATTGAACGCCAATGTGGTCTATTTGTAGCGGCTTGCATCCAGCGAATACCCCCCGCCCTTACGATGTCATGAAAGGAGTACGCCCTGTCAATTTGGACAGAGCACATTTATCTTCCCAAGTTGCATCTGTCTGTTGTAACAGTTGTCTCCGTTTATGGACCATACTCTAGCTTAACATCAGTCTAAAAATAAAATTCATAAAATCGCCTATACTGAGATTAGAGATGATAATTGTTTTATTTGACACTAATGTTTCGGATACTCCGATTAAAATAATCAAAATAAACGTCTTAATAAGTCGCATTAGTTTTTTTTTAAATTACTTCAGACTATAATGGTTGTCTTCCTTCCAGTGTGGTGACGCAATGCTGAGTATTTGGTGAGACCTGGCGTGATGATGAAGCTCGAGCAAGAGTCGCAGCACCGCTACCACAACCTCCTCGATGATGATCACGCAAGTTAGTATGATAACAGTTGTTAGAGTTTTCCAAAATTAAATTTCAATTACCTAAAAATTAGGTTTGGAATTTCATTTGGGTTTAAGTATAAATTTCTTCGGGCGATTATTTATCGTAAGTAGCTAGTAAGAAATTTGTGTTCATTCATCGAGACGGAAAGAGCATTTTTTCAAGTTCCTAGGCAATTTCTTAAATGAGACATTAAATTTCATTTAGCTTATGTATGATTTGGTTATGAAATTTTTAGTTCTTTTTTTTTTTGTTGCTGTTTTTGGTATTGTTATACCACGATACGACGTATTATTACGTGTGTCATACATTATATTTTAACTTTCCTCTATTATTTTCAAATTGGATTCGTCCAGTTTTATCACTTTTACTTGTACTTAAATGATAATTTTGATGGTTTTTTTTTAATTTTTGCTGATCTTTGTTTTGACAATATATTCATTGAAGTATTCACAATGTTCTGGATAAAACTCTTAAAGCTTCTGAAATGACATGATTTTCGAAGTTGGTTCGAAGTTTTTAAAGAAAATAATAGAGGGTGTTCATTAAAAACATCTGTTTAATCATGTCACGGTCTCCCTCTATCGTTGTACGCCACACCTGACTTCCGGTTGAACATCCGGCGTTTTGTCTGCTCCGACAGGAAATGAGCGCTAACCTGAGCTGGATGGAAACCTAACTATTACTTTGATTAGCATAGGATGTATGTTAAATTGATAGCTTTAGTACATGCTTTATTACCTATTATATGTATGTTCAGTTATTTGTATACGATTATACAGATATTTTGACGAATAAAATTCATAAGAAAAGTTCAGCGTAAATTATTTATATGTAATTATTTTAAGCATTTATAATTAATAACAAGTTCTGTTGTTCATTCTGCATACCTATTGAAGCGAATTTGTATGCCAAGTGTAAACAATTGCAAACGATTATAGTGTCGACCCTGGCCCATGTTATCATCCGCCATTTTGTAATATAGCGCCCTCCCACGAGACACGGCGTCTATGTTATTCTTCATAATTTAATATTTATAATTTCAATTGACAGCATTGTTTTTTACTTTAACTTCAGTTTAATTAACGTTGGGTCCATTAGATTGAAAGTACACTGGGGGGCTACTCAGGCGCAGAAACTTCGGACGAACGGATTTTACAGACATTTGACAGGACTTTTTACGGGCTTATGTGTTAAAATTCACGTAAGCTACAGTAGTGACGGCCGTATCACAAAACTTGGGATATGCCTGAGTAGCCCCCTGATACGATTGGACTGAACATTCGATATTAAGTACTAAAAAGGTATCTTAATTGGACCTTGTTAAAGATAGGTAATAAGAAAATCCGTAACTAATGACACTGGCCATGAGTTGCAGATCAAAGATTACGTCTTTGACGATCCTGATGTCATAGTTTGTATGCTTACAGAATAATATTGTTGTTAACCTTGATTATTGAGTAAACATCTTGCTAAAAATATTCGTATTTCAACTGTGGTCAAAGGACATTACTTGATGGTATGTTGGACTAGAAAACGGGATTTTTAATTATTAGTTTTTACAGTAGCTTGCCATATGACGACAGTTAGCTTTGTTTAAAATTAGTGTAGTTGAGACTCACTAAGTCACTTCACGTAGCCATAATCAGTTTCTCTGCTATGTAAAATAAAATAATAATCCCTACTAATATTATAAATGTGAATGTGAGTTTGTTTGTTACGTTTCCACGCAACAACTACTTAACCGATCATCTTGAAACTTTGTACACATATTTTCTGAGGTACTAGAAGTAACATGGATACTTTTTATTTACTATAGTTTCCAACTGACTATAGTTTCAGCTGTTTGGAATCATATTGATTTATTTCTATTGAAATGATCTCTGATACTTATTTAATGACTTAAATGCGAGCGAAGCCGCGGGTAAAAGCTAGTATTTATATAAAGGATAGATACAAAAGGATTGCAAGAATCTTATGATAAAAGTTAGGTTACGAGTATTACTTGTGAAACAAAAGCTGGCGCCGGCGTTTCTTCGCGTAGTTCGTAGCAAATTACTAACGCCTCAGACATTTTAATTATTATTGTTAATATTTATGTTTATTGTAATTTATGATAGTATAGGTAATGTAAGTAAATTGAAATTGCTTAATTAGTAAACATTGCTTTAAACGCAAACTCGGTACATTTACCTTTCTTTTCTGTTAATAATTAGAATATGGTCAAGTACTAATTAACTAATGCAATTAGAAAATCGTATCTCACCTAAGGTAAAGGGCCCAGTTTCTGACACTTTAAGAGTGATTCTAAGATTATCATAGGATAACTTATAAAAAATTTAATGTGAATCAATAATGTTTTATTTTAAAAATAAGTTGGCGATTTCTTGAACAGATTATATGCGTTAAATAATTTTTTAACCAAATTAATAATAGAAATTAATATTTTAAAAATTAAAGTTTAGAGACCCAGTTTCTGACACTCAAAATTTATTTTGTTGTAGTTTCTGACACTAACAACGGCCTAGTTTCTGACACTCATTTGAAAATTATTTTTAGGTTACATACTATCAAGTTCCAATTTTTAACAATAAATGATATTTTATTTACTCTACAAAATATTCAACATTAATTAACTACTGTAATTAAAGAAAATTATAAGACAAAGAATCACTATAAACCTAAATAAATATTTTTACATTTTATGGAGATGTCCTGTTCGATCCTGGTTCTTTCCTTTTCGTTCGCATCTGCGCAGCCCGTTTTGCGCGCGAACTGCAAATCTAGTTGGTCGCGCCTGCACTAAAAATCGAGTTGGCCGCGCTTTATGAGTGTCAATAACTGCAACATGCCAATAAAATTGAGCCTAGTTATTGACACTCATATTTTAATAATAAAATATTGTTTTTAATGATATTTTAATATTTTATAGCGAAGAAAAGGCTATTATTAATCATACAATATATAATTATATATGTTTTTATACTTACATGACTGTTAAAACGCGTATTCAATATACGGACACTCTTACGCAATAACTTAGACTACAACTGAAAAATCGCTTCGACCGTCACTCAGGGCCTTAAATATTTTTTTTGTATAAAGTTGTTTTGTTTATAACTATTGCTATTATAAAATCAGTACTTAATTAAATTATTTTACTTTTGAAAAAATTAATTAACTTATATAAGAAACAATTTTTCTTTAAATTGAAATTAAAGTGAAAAGTGTCAGAAACTGGGTCAGTGTCAATAACTGGGCCTTTTACCTTATAAGGTTTTAAAATGTTCGATTAACGGTATAGTGTAATTTGATCATTTAATAAAAAGATTGTTTACTAATTTGTCTCGTTTGTTTTGTATATACTATAGTAACCGAGCACCCACAGTTCATGCTTGACGTGTTGGCGTTAGTTCTGGTTCAATGGTTCCATGGTATATGTGGTAGGTTGATGACACAATGCAATAATGCATCTGCAGCTGTACAGTCAGGTGGAAAGGTACACACGGTTTCTATTAAGTATTATTTTAAATTATAAAAATTGACAATTCGAATATAAAATATTATTTCGTAGAGGTTCTAATCTGATGGCAGATAAATTGGCCATTACCGCCAATTACTTAATGGATTTTTAAGTAATAATTTCGTCATCGTTATTAATATTATAAATGTTTTTATATTGCTTTTGAAAACCTCAAATTATATTAAGTATTATTATTTAAAACTAAATTAACCTACTTATTTTTATTTTTAGTTAAACACATTTTATTTTAGCTAAACCCAAATACGGAAATAGTTTTGAAATGATTTAGTTATAGTTCATCTGTTTGACATAAATTACGTTATTAATTTTTTTATTTGAAAATATATTTTTTATTGTGTTGTAGACCGAATACCCCTCAAAATTGGCAGAATTGTCTTCAATAGTTTTTGTTAAACATTTTATTTATTATTTAATTGTTAATTTAAGACCTTTTCGACTTAAAGTTTTCGAAACGTCAAAAATGTCAATCCGCATAGAGTTTTTTAAATTAGTTTAATCGTATTTCCAAATAATCAAAAACAACATCACAAATTAATCGTTACTACGCGTCGATATCCCAATTCATATATCAGTTTAAAATGCAAATATTTCCTATGAATATGTAAGTAGAAAAACCCGTATGGCGAATGTCATCATTTATTAATAGATTGTGTTATCTCGAATTAGTGTTAGATAAAATCATAGTTATGTGACAAACACTACTCAACATTGATATCTAATAGCAGTTCTATTTACAAATTGATGTATATAGCAAAAAAACTAACATATATTTACCTAAAATGTTATATCTATGTAGGTATTTATGAGCTCTTTTTATTATACTCATAAATGTTTATAATTTTATTTTTTATTGATGTTTAGTCGGAATGGTAGCGCCTAAAGGCCTCTAAAGGCAGCCATTTTAACGAACGGGACTAGAGTTTT
The DNA here is from genome assembly GCA_028551675.1 of Tineola bisselliella. Lineage (NCBI taxonomy): Eukaryota > Metazoa > Arthropoda > Insecta > Lepidoptera > Tineidae > Tineola > Tineola bisselliella. The sequence goes on from JAPWLS010001698.1 coordinate 57,095, forward strand.
TTCGGGATATGTTTAAAAGTAATCTAACGCAAACGTAAACTAACTAGAACAACGTAATACTACCTTAGTGACTTAAAAAATCAAACTATACGTTTTAAATTATCTCAAAGGCTACTTTTTGAGGCAGTAATCTTTACACTAGAAAGACCAATGCCGTCAATTTGACGGCACGGCGATTTCATTCTTAAATATTTTACAAACTATGTTTTTGTTTCTTTTCGTATTTTACTACTTTTCCTAATTTGTTATTGTCAGCTTAAATCCATATAAAAAACTATTATTATATTTGTGGTATATGAGATTCCTTTACAAATACCTATTACGTCAATGTGACGGCAGCGATATTCTTATAGTAAACAAAGGTACTTTTATTTTATTTATTTGAATTTTGAGTAAGTTGTTATTGTTTGGCTTGTTTACATTACACTTAGTAGAGGTTGGTTTCGTTTAGTGGGCAGTCGTGATTTGTTATAATATAAAAATGCGTCTCAATAGTTCCCAAATAGAACAAGAACTGTCGCTATATTGTGTCATACAACAAGATGTGTCAGGTGATGAAAGTGGTAACGATTTGTCAGACAATCTTTGTGAAAACTGTTATGGAGAATTTCAGCCGGAGCAGGTCATTCCCCTGCTACAGATAACAGTATTATTGTAAATTCGTGCAGAGAACGCGTGGTACCTCGTAGATCAATTAGCGGCGGACGAATAGGGCGCGGTGGATGTTACCAGGTGTAGACCAATACATCCCTTACTGTCCATCAAGGAAAACCAGGAAAAGATGTGATTATTTTGAGTACTTTGCACCCAAACGTGAGCATAGGTATTGATCAAAAAAGCTGCCCGAAACAGATAAATTTTATAATGAAACGAAATTTTGGTGTGGACATCATAGATCAAATGGCATGAAAGTACATCGTAAGAGCTGGAAGTCGGAGATGGCCTGTTCATGTTTTTTACAATATACTTTAGCAGCTATAATTTAGCAGCTATAAACTCATGGATTCTGTACCGAAAAGTCACAGGAATAAATATTTCTCGCCATGATTTTATTCTTCAACTAGTGAACGACTTATGTGAAGAAAGAATTACTTCAGCTATGACTCAAAGACAAGAAAGTAATTCTGAAACAAGTGAACAATGTACTACAAACAATAAGAGACGGCAATATCAGGTCAATCGTAATTGTAAAAAAAATAGAACGTGTAAAAACTGCACAGTCTGTAAAAAAGCTGTTTGTGAAAAATGTATTAAAATATTTTTAAAAAACTATTATTTGTTACAAATGCTACTCAGTTTAAATGCTAGAATTGTTAATTAGTATTAAAAAATAAAGTGATATTATTTTTTCATTTATTTTAAAACGAAATACGCAATAATTTTATGAATATTCTGATTAAATCTCTAGTACCGTTAAGTTGACGGCTGCGGTCTTTAAAGGTATAGTATACAGCCCGACCCTTCTATTGTTAAATGCTATATCTTTAGCGTACTTAATTTCTATATCTAAGTTTAGTTTTGTGTGTTTTTAAAGTTGAATTGTTCCTTGTTACGTGTTTAAACATTGTGACCTCATATGTCAGCATTTCTACAACCCTGAAAGCAATACATTGAACTAACATTTTAATCGTGGACTCGTGATCATACACTCCATTTGTGATTTCAATTTAGACCAAGAGCTAATCGGATATGTATCGTAACTTTGCGTAATATACCTATATATAGACATTTTATTTTAAAACAAACAAGAAATCTTAAAGTATTTTAATTAAAATTGATTCAATTTGATATGGTATTTTGGTGCAAATTATGTACGTACCTACCTACTTCTTATAAAAATAACTTAAGAATTATTTAAATTTTAATAATTATTGGTGAAAACGGGCACAAGTCTTATTATTATTACATAAGTCTAACTTATTAAAATTTTATTAAACCGTTACGTTGATGGGTGGAATCCACAAATACAAATCATGTTTTTTATACTAATATTAAAAACAATGGCAATACAACTCTTTAGTTGTCTAACTAAGAAACAATGAATCCGAAATAGCTCTTGGTCTAGTTAACACTTGAAAAGTATGACACAACACACGACTGACGTTTCGTTATTGCATGCATGCTATCTGATGTTGTCACCGCTTCATGCTCCGTCGCTTACATCCTATACCGCTTGTTAAATATTGGAGTACCTAGTTGCGTTTAGTTTTTGCAATTAGGTTATTGATGACATACCTTTATTGCTTTATGAATTTAATTAGATTGTAGTTTTATAAGTTATCTATATATTATCGGTCACATGTTTCAAATGTTTCAAAGCTGCAAATTTTGCACGGAAAATTACTCTGGTCTAGATTTAGACTTTAGAATTAGTCTAGAAACGAAATAGGTAGGTATAAAATTCAATTTACTTGTTTGATGGGATGGACCTAAAGGCATCAATCACCATACAAATAGACAGATGAACACGGATGTGTAAAATATTATTCACAACTTTGTCGAGTTCCTCGTCTCTTCATCATCAGATAAAACTTGTATTGCATTCTCCCACGGTTTTATTTACAAGTTCTAATAACAATAAAACGTTTGAGAAGATAGTCTTGTCAGTTATCTTTAGAAAGTGATAACGTTTCCTTTTATGTTGTTGTGATGTTGCGATAATAGCGGTCTTTCAAAAACAAAAAACAACTCGGGTTTTTTTTTCAAGTTATATCAACCATCTAATAGCGAAATTCTCGAGAATCGACACATTTTAAGCATGTTTTAGCCCAGCATGACGTCCCGGGGTACCTACTACCACTTTCAAGCGTAACACCCGTGAAGTGAGTTTCGGGATCAGTTTGAAAGTAGTCGAGATAACGAAAGGAGTGTGCCGGCTTAGTGGAGTCGACTGTTGCATGCGGACATCTGTCTGTGGTAACAGTTGTCTATGCTCATGGACCGTACTCTAGCTTAACATCAGGCGGAGTGCGGTCATATGCTAGGCTAATATGTAATATACCTTTTCTCCTTCTAATATATTGTACTTACAGCGCTCTGAAGTCCTAGAATACCCAATAATCTGAGGATAATTTAGGTAATTCAAGGACTAAGTGGCTTACATTAGTATCGCGTTTATTTTGATTTTGCAGGTCGCAGTGAAACTGTTTGGAAATGCTTTTTAAATTAGCTAATATTCATTATTTTAATGTTAGTAATGTTAATTTAGCTTAACCAATGCCTTGCTTTGAACTGATCAAGTGAGCGATGTTGTTTAAATCAAATCAATACTTAAAGAATAACCTAAACCATTACACATATTTTTCTCTCATTATAGTCGTCGAGTTACTAGCATAAGGATAGAAACATTCAATTAACATAGTAATATGTAACTAGTAACCAAGTCGGTATTGACATAGAGTATTATTGTACACCCACGTACAAGCAAATAACTTCTGTGTGCATATGTATACCTACTTATATACTATACTAGGTGCCATATTTGGTTGAATTCTTACTTTATTAAACAGGGGAAAGTGGGGTAGAGTGACTCACCACCATTATAATTAATATTTCTTTATCTATTTAAGACTGTTACAACGTTTTTATTTAATCTTTGATCAAGATGCTATTTGTAAAACAAAAAAATAATCATTATTAAGTTTTTAATTTGTCTAAGATAAGATTTCGAATTGTATCGTATCAATCTGACCCATTTTCCTCTATTGTTTTATGCGAGGTTTCCTGCCTTCAATG
>JAPWLS010001005.1:0-31457 GCA_028551675.1 Tineola bisselliella
GCATTGTGTTATAAAGAAAAACAATTGTATTTTATTATTGTATCAGTCAATTTTAGTAGTAAGTGCTGAGAATCCCCGCATGCGGATTTTTACCGTTCAATGAATTTTGAGCATTAACTAAAAGACTTGACGTTTTTTCGTATATATGTATATGTAGTTGTAGTTATATATTTAGTTATTATAAACAAAGTTTAACTCTCAATTCTCAAGCCTAAATTTCTGCATTAATCTCTCAAAAGTTAGCTAGTTGAGATTGTACTAATATCATTCTTGATCGGCTACATGCAATGCCAAGAAGTCGAAAGCATTAATTCGGAAACACACCTACGTATTGACATAGATAAAACAACAAACGTATTACAATTAAAAATCGATTTCATAATACTTATACATATGTTTTTAGTCTATACAGTGAGCGACACAGGTGTAGAAATTACTAGGCCAAAATATTTACATTTATATCTAGTACGATTTTTTACGACCGCGTCACAAGGATAGGATGCCAGCACGTAAACTAAAGGCACGAATTTTCCTTCAATTATCCCCACTATTGTTCATGACTCGATATTAGTACATAACTATACAGCGCTGGTATTAAATTCGTAATTCATAAATAATGTTGATTTAAATTCGAAATTTAGTTCTGTGGGCTTATCACGAATTTTAGTCTGGCTTTCGAACCGAGTTCGCTTCAATGGAAATTTGAGCAGCGCCACCACGTGCGAATTTGGAACTACAATATTTTAGATACTTTTTATTAATTTTCGAACGTCTCGATCTTTCGTTCATTTGATAGATTGTTGGTGCTCGTTAGTCGTTAGTAAAAATTCATGATCCCGATTGCTAACGGATCAGTTTTGTTTGTGACAGCTCGATTCGAAAGCCAGACTAAATTCGTGATAAGCCCACTGAGTTTCATCGTGTAGTGTATGTAACGCGGTCTTTAATATAAATCAATCACTTATAATTAAATATCTACTATACATAAATACACACAGAGTCAAAAATAACTGAACAAACAGGCGGTTTTAAACCGTAATCTAAACAGTTAGATTTATTTAACTGTTTAGATTATTAATTCCGTTATTTTTCCCTCTACACATACACTAAAGTACATTAGAAAAAAGATATTTTTATATCGATATAAAATTAATTATAACAATAATAATTTATCGATATAAAAATGAACTTTTGGTAATAAATTAATTTAAGACAGTAACATCTGACATTCCAATTGGATTTGGACCTTCGAGCCGGATCTTTGTGTCTTCACTAGAACTAATGTATTACATACAACTACTAAATAACTACGAGCTATACTGAATGGTGTACAAATTCCTTTTAGCCTTATAGACCTTTTGTTTATATTATTAATGCTAATCGATTCTAGTAGCTTAGTAGACACTGCAAAAATATAACGAGATTAATACTCTAAAGAACTATTGCCTATAACTAGTGCCATAAGGTTTAAATAAAAGGTATTGGGTTGTTAACACTAGATTTACCAGACCAGTCAAAATGACTGGTCTTTCAATGATCAAATTAAAATTCCTACTGCATGTAACATTTTCTTTAATTCTTCTAATCTTCTTTAATCTATAACAGAAGAATTAGTTTTATGAACTTTATATTATTTTATATATATTTGTAACAATTATATACTTTTTTGGTTTTGGTAGAAATAGGTATATTTAAGCTGGTAAATCTAGTGTTAATATCTCATTTTGGGTAAAGGCACTGTACTGTAACATTTTGATAATTGTTGGTGTTATTCGAAATAGTTTCAAAATAGAATTCTCCTTCTTATAAACTTCTGAATTGTTTCTAAGATACTCAATACAATAATGAAGAATCTACACAAACAACTCTTCTTTTGTAGTTCCTACCATGTTAGTAGGACCCGGCAATGTATAAGCAGTTTGTTTTATTGAGATATACAACTTTAATTGGAGCATCAGGGTTGTCACTTTTAATTTTCGCCTTCAAAACAGTTTTTTAAATATTATTTGAGCTATATCTCCTTTTTATGATATTTACAGTTTTTTTACTCGAGTTATATTGCAAACTCGTTTTAAATCTTTACATACGTTTGAAAATTAATACAATAATTGCTAAACTAAATCTTTTTTTTTACAGTGTGTATGTAGACAATTTTATATGTATAAAACTATTTTCTAATTGTCATACATATATGTATGTTATATAACCTAAATTATTGTTTTTTATGTCTAGACCAGCCATTCTCTAAGTGTGTTCCGCGGAACCCTAGGGCTAAAATACTGCAAAAAATACCTACCAAAAGGAGATTATAAGGTTACATCTAAATATCCAACTAAATATTACATTGCAATATGATTAACATAAACACATATAAATCAGTTTTTTATAATTATATTAAGGCTTTTTCCTTCGCCAAAAAACTTTGAGAACCGCTGGTCTAGACAGATGTAGGTAGATGTGTTGATTTTTACAGTGAAAATGCAATCATTTTTAAATTTTTGTATGGAGCAATTTCAATGCGAACCTATTGGTGAAGTGTTGAACTAAAAATGCTTCATACAAATAAACACGTGACATTTTCAGTGTTAAAACCATCACTCGGGTCTCAGAGCTATCTAAAACAATTGTGAATGTTACTTACTATTTTATTATAATTAGTTTTTCATTGTTCTATATTTAAAAATAGTGACAGATTTTTTTTTCTTATTGTTTTTACAGTATTATACCCGAAACTGTCATTCTTTATTCTAAACTCGTGTATATATATATACAGGTCTTTGTTGCATTGGTTTCCCTTAATACATACACATACAATGACATTTTGACATAAACAGGTCGTATGACATCTCCTTTTTTTATTCAATTTATCGGACTTTCCAAATACCTAAAAATATCATCAATGTCCTAAGTTTCAATTCAAATAATTCTAAAATCAAAAACGCATAACAATTTGGTCAAAATGTTTATTAATAAAGTTTTTAAATTCATATTAAATGGACAGTGCTGTTTTTATTTGATATGAACTGTATTAAACTGTAAGATTTTGTTCGATCTTGATTCTTTTTATATTCCAATAAGAAGACCTCAAATCGGGACTATTAGTTAATCTGGATTATAAGTCCAACTTTTATAATGGATTAAAAACTACTTCTTTTTACATCTGCTGTGCATTTTTCTAACCGTGACTTTTAAACACCGAGCTGAATGAAGCGACACTAAGTGACAAAAATTTCCAATTGGAAATGTCTAATTGATTTTTTACCTATACTAGTGACTATACCTCCGCTAAAAGTCACGGCTATAAATTCTCATAACTCATCGTCCAATCTAGAACAGTCTAGAATCTGCTACGTGTTGGCTACATTATTAATTTTATGGCTATTACAATATTTATTCTAATTACCTAAAATTATTAATTAGCTTCTTGTTATTGTATGTTTACTAATCTACTAATTGTAATTTACGGACCAAACTAAGATACTTAACCCTACATCGACACTAATCCGATTTTAACTAGCACAGTTATTTTGTTCACTTATAATACGTTAAAGGTACGTGGTTTTCTTCATCACTTTTACCTCAATCTTAGCTTTACAGTTCCGAGCGCGATATATAAATAGATAGTACATTATTAAAAACAGTACGTATGGCGCGAAGACAGCCGACACAATATATTTATACTGGGGAGCTGTCAAGGCGTCAGTTATAAATCAGTTCTCTTCATCTTCATCTCTGAATAAATACGTCGACCTGGAATTAAAACAATGCATTTGATATATTTGGTACACATCAGTGTTTTGTTTTAAATTTGGTCAATGTTGCTGTGGGATTAAATAAATGTAAAATTTTGAGCTGATGTGGGACCCAAGATAACACTAAGGATTTGACATAATCATCAAGGACATAATATAAATATTACTGAAGGCTTGGCTTTGCCTTATTATAATTTTATGGAAATGGAGAACTAAGGTAATGGTTGTATGGGATCGATCCCTGTGCCTTAAAATAGAACAACAACAACAATCAAGATATAAAATAAAATAAAAATGTGACTTGGAGGTTAATAAAGAGTGTATGAAATCTGGTGCATTATTAATTACAATATATAACAAACATATTACAGTTGCATGTCTTCCTAATACGTTTATATATTAATTTATATGTTTTTATTATTACGTTCATTTGTATTTAAGAATTCATATATATGCAGTAAATAAATAAATAAATTATATTCTATAAAATGCTATCAGAGTGGAAGAACCTTTACAAATGATACAGTCAGTAACAAAACTCACCAATAAGCCAAGTTAAACAGCGCGAAGACCAACGGAAACGTGATTCTGGAGACCACGTCAATCCTCTTGGATCTGGTTGGGAACTTCGACATCCAGAGCAGGCAGCAGTTCTTCTTCGGCGGTTTGATATGAATCTCGCACTGCCGCATCTTTTCCATTGCACCACCACCGTGACGCATCAGAGGTTTCTGCCGAGTTGCAGACCAGTCAGGGACGACGTGTACAGGTATTTTATTTATATGAAAGATAATGTCATAAGCAAAGTCTATTAGTATTATAAAACAATTGTCTTCAGACATTATCCATATAAACTGGCGAGCAAAAATATTAGACCATCTTAAAAATTAGCTGCAATTGAAATATTTACCAAAAGGATTTCTTGGTACATTTCTTATGATCAAAATGCGTTTATCTGTTTACCATATCCTCTTTTTTTTATCAAACACAAAAGGTCAATAAAACACAAAATTGCAATACTGAAGAAATTTTATGAAATTTTAAAATTAATTTTTCACTAATTTCGATGCATTTTAGTATTAGGGTGTATTTCTACCCCTGGCTTTAATAACTTCTTTGTCACATGTATTGTACTTGAAAATGATGGTTCATGTATATTCTAAATTTCGTGACGTCACATTACAAAATTAATATCTCTAAGTATTAAAACATTATTTTCAGATGCATTTTGTCCTAAAGAGCGCTGGTGCAGTGCACTCCCACGAAAATTACAGAACTTATATTACAGCGGCGTAGATATAGGTAATATAATATACTATTGTATAGGCATAGTAGAATAGAATGAATGTAATGTAAGGATAGTATGTATTATGAAGAAATATAGATCACTTCTGTAATTTTCGTGAGAGTGCACTGCACCAACGCTTTTTAGGACGAGCCGCCTCTGATTAATTTTCATACCTATGTTTGATTTTATTAAAATTGTAAAATATGTGACGTCATAAATGTGACAAGGGCGGGGGAGGGGGTAAAAAAATCATGAAATTCGTGTGACGTAATTTAATAAAAATAAAACAAAACAATAACATAAAATCGGGCTCACCATTGCAAAAGTAGCATTACTGTCTGTGTCTAAGAGATCGGATGCCGCATCCATACTCGCAGCAGCCTCCATCTCCCGTCTCGACTTCTTCATATTCTCCCGGTGCATGTCTGAGCGAGATGCATAATTCACCAGAGCAAATTCCAATAATGCTCCGAAGACAAATGTTAAACACACACCAGTCCACACATCGATTGCTTTTGTGTATGAGACAGGCGGAAGGGAGGCGTTTATGCCTGACGATTGAGTCGCCATTGTTAACAGGGTTGTGACTCCTGAAAATAACCACATACTATTAACCCTGAATCTTGTATAGTATATATATATATATATATATATATATATATATATATATATATATAGAAAAGGCGAACTTAATGTCTATATAATTGTCTCCCAGTTAACCTTTAGGACCAGCAGAAAGGTTGCGTTCAGAAGGAATAGGTGCTGTTCAAAAATAACATAAAAAGAATAATAATAAAGAGAACTCATCACACATACACATATATAAATATAAACACAATAATAATATCTGGAACTAAGCAAATCTACTGTGACATCATAAGGTGTGGATAAACCAGTCTTTTAAATGCTTCTCTACTCGGTGCCTGCCGAATACTTAGAGATTAGCTGTTCCAGAGGGATGACGCAACGACCACAAACGATTTCAAACAAAAGAATTTAACTACTATAAAGAAAAACAATTGAACCCGACTACAGTGAAGTTTCTAGGAACAGCATTCATTATACCGGCTCAATTGTGACCTAAATAAATACAATGTCAAGTCTAATAATTTTTATCAGTGTATCTTCGTATATAATGTAAAGATCTACATACCCAATGAGACCCTAGCAGGGACAGCGCCCTGATCCAACCAGAACGACACCCACGACACGATCACCAACATGCAGCATGGAATGTAGATCTGGATTAAGTAGTAACTGAACTCGCGCTTAAAAAGCAGGTCCACTTTCAAACAGCTGTATTCGCCTGGAAGTTTAATAATTAAAAATAAACTAGTTTCATATTTTTATTATTATAGAAATGAAATGAAATGAAATGAAAATCGTTTATTAGCATAGGCACTAAAGGCGTGCACTTGCTCATCGTTAGACTCTATCGTGACTTCGGGAAGGCGTTTGGCGAGAAGAATATCACAAGAAACTCGTATAGAATAAATCTATATAGGTATAAAGATAAAGAACGCAAATAAATTGGCAGGTTACATTAAGGGGGTCTTCTAGTCTAGAAATTTGAAAAAATCGAAATTTTTTTTTTCATATTTCGATAGTTTAGATATTCAAAAATATCGTCCTAAAAGGATTTTCCAAAATTCAAATTATTTTCAAACTTATAGCCGTTTTAGTGACGTGGCACCTCGACCGGTTTGAGCGGACGACTACAACAACAGGGGACTAGACGCCCGTGCTACCTGCGTATGAATAACTCTTTCTCCTTCTTTCTATTATACTTTCAGTTTACTACATGCTAAAAATAGTCAATACGAAGTAGAAGAAGGTCCAATGTATGAAGCTGGGATGACTGATTAAGAGAATGTAAGTGATATGTACTATTCTATCAGTTACGCTGCCTGAAACTTAACGTAAAAATTTGAACTCGTTTTTCTCAAAACTACTTTTTTCGATGCGGTTGTCAAGATATCTTAAATTCTAATAAACCGATTCACTTGAAATTTGGCATGAACATTCTTTAAATATCCCTCTTTGGCACGAAGCAGCAACAACTTGAAATTCTAATTTTTTATATTTTTAAAAAATTCGAGAATGTTAAAAAATTAGTGAAAAAATCGATCTTTACTTTTGAATAGCCGCCATTTTTCGAAAAATTATTTTTTTTCAGTTTTCTTGCTTCATGCCATAATTACATTTGTACTAATCAAGAATCCGGCAAATTTTTTTTTTTCAGACGACCATAAGGGTAGAAATCTTGACAACGAGGACGCAGCCTAAATTTCTCCCCCTCTACTTCAAGGACGCATAACTTAATGAAAAATTATTATTATTTTTTGAAAATTATTTTGTGTATTCTTCAAATATAAATAAACAAATGATAAAAAAATCGATAATAAAAATATCAATGGTTTTTTTTTATTAATTATCAAAAAAACACTCGAAATTCGGGCCTCTAGACTAGAAGACCCCCTTAACACCAATTTTCGTATCTCCATCTCAGTGATTCTCAATTGTCACGAAATTCTAAAAGTGCCGCCAAATTTTAGATATATAAATTAATGATTATATTATTAAATAATATGATTTAATATTATTATTATTATAGTTTCTGAGATACTCAATATAACAACGAATAATAAACTATGCACAATAACAGCTTTAAATAGCTCTGCTGTAAAACTGTGCTTTTGTAAAGCCTACCATATTAATAGGAGCCGCCGATATACAATTACCTGTATTAGTTTTACTGTTACAGTAATCTGTAAGGAACTTCTCTAATGTGAACCTTGGAAGATGAAGATTCTTCACCACCTGAACTGGATCACCTTCTTTCCATAAGAATACCAGATCATCAGTTGTCCATCCGTCTGTAGGGAGAGAATTATTATTATTATTATTAGAGATGTACCGATTATGACTTTGGCCGACTAGCCGATTAGTCGGTTGTAAATAAGCCGATTACGGTTTAGGGGATTCCCGTGACGCTTCGTTTACAGCTGATTCGCTGCAATTTCAGTCACTCCTGACATGTGGACAAATATAAATAACAAAGAAAGTTTTTTGAGTTTTACAGCTCACTAGTTTGACGATAGTTTCAAATATCATCACGCAGTATTGCAATATATGTCATTAAATATTATGTTAATTTGTTTTCTAATTAAGATACTAATTTTGTTTGATAAATGTCATAAATATATTTTCTTTACAAGGAAGTAATACATACATTTTATTGAGAAATAGACACAAAGTAAGAAGCCGGATAGTCGGCGCTTTTTACCGATTAGTCGCCGACTACGATAGTGGCCGGATACTACGATAGTGGCCGACTAGTCGGAACATCTCTAAGAATTATATTTTTTTTTACGCCCAATAATAAATTTTGTTATTTTAAATTATTACTGATAGTGATTGATAGTACTTAATTTACTATAACATAAGTTTTTTAAACAGTATTATTACATATGACCACACTATTTTAGGCCAAAAATTCTTACTCTCGTTCCCATTATGCCGGCTTAAAGAGACAAGTTGAAACAAAATACTTACAGCTAGCCATCCTTAAAGAGCAAGTCTGTTTATCCAATGGGTAGAGTTTCAAATTCATGGGGCAGGACAACGTGAGTGAGATTCGGATGCTGTACAGAACATTGCCGTTGGGGAAGATCCTGATGTACACGTTGGGCATGATGATGTTGTGGAAATGACCTTCTTTCTCATTCGAGAAGAAGAGATCTGGCATCCATACTCTGTTGGCCTCCGTCAGTGTTAAGTATTTGAGACGGCCTGGGAATGAAAGGTGGATAAAAATTATATACTTGTCGTGGCCGAGTGGTCATTAACATCATAGTATTTGCCTGTCATCGACAGATATAATCCATACTAATATTATAAATGTGAATGTGAGTTTGTTTGTTACGTTTTCACGCAACAACTACTTAATCGATCATCATGAAACTTTTACACATATTTTGGAGGTACTGAAAGTAACATAGGATACTTTTTATTAAATAAATATTATACTATAATAAATATCTATTGAAATGAAATCTGATACTTATATAATGACATAAAACGGCGGGTAAAAGCTAGTATCATATAAATATATGTAATGTAAATAAATATATACCTCGTTAAAAAATAATTAAGGCTTCGCGGTGTTGTAAGAGAAAAAATCAACTCACCTCCTAAATTATTAAATTTCAACCGTTCATCTAACCATTGCTCTCTGAAGGTCAGTTGCACAGAATATTCCTGAAAACGTTTTACAATAACATATAATAATTATTTTAAAAATTGTAAAATTCTAAATTCGAAATGTCAATCTCGAGGAACGTTATTGAAAATTACGAAAATGCTATTTATTATCAGTTGCGGCTTTTTACAGTGTTTCAAACTAAAAGCATATTTAAGTGTCCCTTAACATACTAATGCCGCAAAGCAATTGCAAATGAACACGTTTCTCTAAAAAATCCGGATAATATCAGCTAATGATTAAAACTTAAAAGTCGTAATTTAAAATTTAGACTAATTAATTACAATGGTTTAGGATTTATAATAATACTAAAAGGCCGTTTGATTACTCATTATTTACAAATGTTAATTAATTTTAAAATTTAACGACCTTCGAGTAATTATCGTAGCAAGTCAAATGAATTTTCCAACAACAGAAAAGCTTGCATGCGCATTATTCTAAAGCACTTATTCCACGGAGACATGACTTCTTTTATAGCTCTAGAATTTTTTTTTAAAGTCACAAAAAATAGCAATATATATTATATGGTACTTCTAAATGTGACACGCCTCCGTGGACAGTAAGTTTAAGTACATGCAAAAATAATTAGCTTTTGGATTTCTTTTTAATATCATCTGTAATGTCTACACTAAGCTATGAGTGTTTAAATTGCTTTCTCTCGCCGCAAACACGTGATTTTAAAACTCGCTGAATATACAAAACAAACATCACTCAAAACATTGTGAAATTACAAAGACCAAACATTTTCTTGCCAAACCTCCCCTTCTAGACTGTTCGCGACTCAAATTGGGACACCTGTATAAAAGTTATGTACATACATTAGAGAAAACAAACACTTCATTGTTTTATAAAATTCCCTTGCACAGAGTACTAAATCTAATATCTACGTTAATAATTCTCACTTTACCCTTAAAAAAATAATAATACTAATATAGACGAGTCTAAACGCATCTGTGGGCTTATCATGAATTTAGTCTGGCTTTTGAATCGAGCTGTCACAAGTAAAACGGATCCGTATGCAATCGGGATCATGAATTTTTACTAACGAGCCCCAGCAATCTATCAAATGAAAGAAAGATCGAGACGTTCGAAAATTAACAAAAAGTATCTAAAATATTGTTGTTCCAAATCCGCACGCGGTGGCGCTGCTCAAATTTCCATACAAATCGCTTGAAGCGAACTCGGTTCGAAAGCCAGACTAAAATTCGTGATAAGCCCACTGTAAGCATATTTATTTCATTACGTAGACGTTTCGTCCATGTTGCACTCACTATACGATATATCTTACGTTAGTTTTCGCAGTTTTATGTGATACGGTTGACTGAATTGTAAGTGAATTGATAGATACATTTATAAGTCAGATGCTAATCTACTTTAAAAACCTGTGGTATTTTATCATGTAATTGACTTGTGAAAACTACGTGACCTATTACACCATTGTCGAAACGTCTGAATAATGTATTTATTTTGTTAATATATTTATTTCACACATTATCACTGATTACATCTCCCAAAGGGTGACTGATAGAAAATGCCTAAAGTTTTCCTTTTACAATTAAATATTTTTGTATAATAAAAAAAATATATATGAATGAATTTAAATAACTTTAATCAAAGATAACATTATATTACATTTATTCGGTTTACAGTAATGCCCCGCTTTACGCGAGGGATACATTCCGGAAAAAATCGCGTTAACTAAAATTCCCACGACCATAGAAAAGTTGATGACTACATTATGTTTATACGCACTCTTTCGAATAATTTAATAATACATTTGAATTTCGCGTTATAGTGAAACAGCGTATAACGGTGTCACGTAAAGCGGGGTATTACTGTATATTATTTCATAATTGTAGTACTATTTAGGTACGTCTTTAGGCGTTTTCTTTTACTTTACCTTTGACAGAAAAGATTAATGCAGTGTATAAAAAAAGAAAATAAATAATAAATATACATACATATCCCTACTAATATTATAAATGTGAATGTGAGTTAGTTTGTTACGTTTTCAAGCAACAACTACTTAACCGATCATCATGAAACTTTGTACACATATTTTTGAAGGTACTAGAAGTAACATAGGATACTTTTTATTTAAAAAAAATATATTATTTTTTACTATAGTTTCCAATTGTCTATAGTTTCAGCTGTTTGGAATCATATTGATTCATTTCTATTGAAATGATCTCTGATACTTATTTAATGACTTAAATGCGAGCAAAGCCGCGGGTAAAAGCTAGTATATAATAAATGATATCGACCAATTCATAATGTATTTGTCTTATTTGTAATATTTCAAATTTTATTATTGTTATTATATATAATACAATAATAATTCTTTTATCTCTCTGTTCCTATTTTATTATTTAATAAATAAATAAATAACTCCTAGTCGGAAATGTTGCATAGAATATAAATCAGAAGAAACGCGTCTGTTTTGAGAACATGAGTCAAATGATTTTATCATTGACAATGATGGATACGGCGGACTCATTACGAATATTATTATTTTATGCATGTAAGTTGGCTGCTATCCAAAAGGGCTGTATGTGCCCTTACATACGTCTTCCCTTTCATATTTAAAACAAACACTAATAGTATAAATCATTATTCGTAATAGTGACTTATTTTGACTTCCTTTCCTTCCAATGGCAGTAGTACGTGTAATTCCTAATTTTAAAATAAGTGATTA
The DNA here is from genome assembly GCA_028551675.1 of Tineola bisselliella. Classification (NCBI taxonomy): domain Eukaryota; kingdom Metazoa; phylum Arthropoda; class Insecta; order Lepidoptera; family Tineidae; genus Tineola; species Tineola bisselliella. The sequence continues at coordinate 11,997 of JAPWLS010001005.1, forward strand.
TTGTGAAAAAGGTCGGAAAAAGTAGTCAGTTAGAACAATAAATAAGTACAATATTTATTTTTACTATGTAAATTATGATATTATCAGTGGCGTAGTTACTAAGGGACTAGACGGGGCAGTGTCCTCGGACCCTGACGTACAAACTATAAATTGAACTAGTGAATTTTTTTCCCACAATCGGAAATATAAATAAACCAGATTCCAGGAATGCAACTTTAATAATGCCAACTCCCAACAAGTCTCGAACATCTTTGTTTGAAACTTGCGGGGAACTCCCCTATATTCTTAGTTTAGTATATACTTAAGTTGGGGCCTTAGGTTATTTTTTGCCCTAGGACCTTTGGTTACCTAGCTACGCCACTGAACATTATACGGGTAAAAATTTACATAAAGGTTTTTACTTTAATTAAAAAGTTATAATTTATATGTTGTGTATAACGCAACAAAGTTTTTCCTGTTGTTAATTGTTTTAATATGTAAACAATATCCTAGTACCATTTCTAAATCCTCCCCACTTTTCTCTCTCTTCTAATACTACCTCCAATAGCTAGACAAGTTTAATTTCCGTTTTGACACTAAAAGCCAAGAGCGGTCATTTGACCTTCTAAGCGTCTCTGAGCGTTCTGCTATTTTTTGGTAGTTTTACAAAAATATGTAATAATGCACTGAATGTCATGTAGTCATTTGACCTATCGTATCTTGAAGGTTATTTTACCCGTCTCTTAATTTAACATTACAATTGGTTTAAAATCTAGACTGAACTGAAATTACGTGTCGTATTTCAAAATTCAATACCTACAAGTTATCTTACAGAAGAAAATTAATAAAACTATTTACAATAATTATATCTTAATTAAAATTAATTAATTCTATCACACCTGTCTATTCCAATTTAAATATATCTTTCTGAGCTGTTAACACGATACGAAGCATTCCAAAAGCTAATTTCGGTTTTAAACATTAGTTTATTTCATGCAATTATTTCTAGTTTTGTTTTATTTTTTTTTTCAGAAGCATATTGAAATGCTAAAGCACAATCATTAACTCACCACATCGAAAAAGCACTCGTCGTTAGAATGCCTTTTACCTCACATGCATCTCTAAAATTTGTGGGCAGGTAGATTCTATTTGACACCGAAGCTATGACGACGACAGGCTCCCGAACACACAACACAAATCAACAAACAAGAGTTAAATTAAAAAAAAAACGCCAAAAATTGTACACGACCAAAATAGTTTTTCGTATTTGTTCCAACAAAATGTTAGTGGGTCAATCAATCAATTAATGAAGCATGATAACAAATGATTAAAAAATATTGAAAAATAAATTAACAAAATTACATGATATGGAAATGCCATGTACTAAGTGATGGGTGCCGCTTCTTTAAATACTGTTGTAATCGATTTCGCTGTACTACAAGCGTGTGAATTTTATTTGTATCATTATGTAATATTATATTTTCATTAGGTGCGTGTGTGAGCCAATTTGTATGTTAAGTTTTTTTTTATTAAAATTATGTGCTAACTAAAATTTTGTGCCAATAAAAATTCCCTCACAATTATTTTCATTAATACCGTTTTTAATTAACCATTAAAAGGAAGATAAATTAAATTAATATTAACAAAAAAAAAAAAAAAAAAACAAAAGAAAAAACTCTCTTGTGCTAATATTTAAAAAAGGGTGTGCGGCACCACACCAACTTAAAATATTAAAATAAACAAAAAAATAAATAAAAAAGGGGGCAAATAAAAACCAAACATAATATTGTGCATTTTATACCACCAATAATCAAAACAATAAATGTCCAGTAAAAATCGGTTAACAACAAAACAGAAAAAAAACCACATAAAATACTGTTAGCGTTAAGTGCAATGTACAGTCTTTCTTATTGTTTTCTTGCACTGGGGAATGCTTTCTTTTATTATTAAAGAAAGTTCACTGCTTACACGACTACTATTGAATATGGTCGCAATTACACACTTTGAAATCTCCTAAATTACTTGAAAAAACAATTGAACCATCATTCTTAATTGTAACAATTAAATAAAACCAACAATTTTGTAATATATAGGCAGGAATAGCCAATCAACAATCTTCAAATGGATACAGATCGGACTTTGGACTGGAAGAAACAATCATTAGAAGTTTTTTTTGTTTTTATTCTTATCGTGTCTAAGTTGAGGCATGTGTGAAAGAGATGCAGATATCTCCTTTCTCTTTCTATCACTTATATACCTACAAAAGCTGTATCCATTTGAAAAGCGTCGTGTTGTTGTTTCATTTCATTATTACAATTATAAAATAAGACAATAAATTTCAACTCCATGTATTTTTAAGTACAGCATGTTCAAAAAGTACCGTGAAGGCCAATTTTCGTGAAACATGCCAGGAATTAAAAACTTTAAATTTTCAAATGAAACCTTATTTTAACTTTAAAATAACCTTCAATGTGCAAAGGTCATAATAAAGTTCGTTATTTAAAACACAATTATTAATGTAGAGGTCATTTTTAATTACTACTATGTTCTAAAAAAAAGTCATTCAAGTACTTTTTGGGCATGTGACCCAAAATACAAGGTGCAGTGAGCATCCAAAAATATTGGGATAATAAGAGAATTAAATTGGAGATATTTTAATGACAAATATTCTAAAATGATTACAGCTCATGACAACTGTCATTTATGCGGGAGTTTTATTCCATTTAAATATATTTTTTAAATTGTAATATTTTTTATTCTGACTGTGCAGTTTATTTATATGTATTTATGAATAATCATATTGCAATGTAATATTACGTAATATTTAGTTGGAATATTTATATGTAACCTTATAATCTCCCTTTGGTAGGTATTTTTTGCAGTATTTTAGCCCTAGGGTTTCGCGGAACACCACTTTGAGAATGGCTGTCTTAAATGAATCAGTACAAACAGATTTTTAATTAATATTTAATCTCATACGTGAATTATAATTGTCATTAATTGTAGTCATTTTATCATTGAGCTGTATTAAAATAGATATTCAGATAAATTATGTCCAATATTTTCGATGTTCACCGCACTAGAGACGGTAATTAAATAGAAATTATTTAATGCATGGATTGTACATAGGAGATATCAAACTACATCCACAGTTAATAACTTTCTGCTGTAATAAAAGTTGCATTGTATTATTGGCTATGTGATGCACTCACCATTTTATAATCGTCTATTTTGCTGATTGAGCGAAGGTACAGGTTGACGCGAACTAAGGTCGGCGCATCGCCTTCATGACAAAAAACAATTTGAATGAAATTAATAACAAAATAAAACAATATATATAACTTCCAATAAATAGCTTACAACACCCTAATTAATTATAGTAGTAATTTGTTTTTTTTTAATGCGACAAAAGATGAAAATGTTTGACGTTGAAAACATGACAGATAAACTCATAAAATGCATCAATATAGAGCTACATCTACAATATTAAAACTAACATATCATTTCATTAATATAAGCTAGAATGTCTTAGAGAGTGTAAATTATACAGAACCAGCCAGACTAAGTTAAAGGAAAAAGAACTAAACAAGATGTATTATAATTAAACCCATACTAATCGCAATTCTTCTTCCATACTAATTGCAATAAATCCACGCGCTTAAAACGATTTTGGTCGTCGACACCAATCGAAATGTTGTTGGAAAAATAAAACATAAAAGAAAGTAAAAAGAACTTATATAGGGAATTACAAAGCGAATGTCTTTCAATAAGCAGGCAGGAGAGATATGAAAAACATTCGCGTTTTCATTTGACTTGTGCTCCTTGTAACTTCCTTCACGTTTAATGTTAACGACATGATCATAGCATGATGCACGGTCCAGTCACAGACTAAAAAAACGTGGCCTGCACTTCCGAGCCTACTGCTTACTACGCCATTTTCTGCCTGCCACATTGCTAATCTACAACTGACCGACAATAAGACGGAGACCAGATGGTTAAGCATAGGTAATGTCGTAGTAAGTGTATTCGGAAGGGCATGCCAATGCAGTTGTACCGTGGGTCCAGACCTCCCCCTACTTACCATTGTGACGTCATCGATCTTTGAAATACTTCGGACAAATATATTGACGCTCACAACTGCCGGCCCATCTAAGCACCAAGCAAAATGTAAATTTACAATTATCACAAATTGAGCCTAAACTTTTCTGATGCTTAAATAAATATTACTTAGATTACAGTAGTCAATTTCCTGAAAGTATTATTGGTTAACGTAAAACAATATTAATAACAATTGAACGTGTAGGTAGGTAACAATTTTTCCTCTTAATTAGTCATTCTTTGCCTTCCCTGTACAAGGGAATCTGAACGAAAAACTAATATAACATATTATATGTATATATTTTTCTATTAAAGACATTTAAATTGCGAACCAAACAAAATATAAAGAATGACTCTAATGAACAAACCAAATTTTTATAAGTTGACTTGTTTGTTGGCATTTGTGTTTGTGTAAATCTCAAATTAAAATCTACACTGATTTCATATCCATAAGACAAACTGGTTAAAAGAGTTTTCAATAAATTTCTGAACGAATTTTATAATGTCACATACATATATAGTTTTTTATTATTTTACTACTGCTTTATTATTATTATTACCTAATTGCAGCGCAATTGCATGTTCACCTTTTATACAATCGCGTGTCAGTCACAATATTGATTTTGTAATAGAACTATGCCATTTAGATTCCAATAGATAAGTTAAATAAATATTACAAATTTTCTGAACGTACTTTTTAAAATTCAAAAATAGAATCTAATTTTAACTGAAAATATTCGGTTTTGAATTATTTTCTAAACATTAGTTTTATCACTAAACTTTATTATATGTGTTGTTATACTGTGTTTCGACAATAACTTAGTAGTATGTCAATATCTTCTGTTTTATTACAAATAAATAAATTATATTTTCCGGTGTCGTAATAGACACGTTACTGTTCTGCCTTTGGATTTATGAATTCAGTTCTAATCGCTTTCCACCCACAGTTTTTAGATTGCTCTTGAGATCTATAAAGCGTTTTAATACAGAAATTCTAATTTAAACTGGCCGCACACGCTTTTACATATATTTAAAAAAAAAACACTGCATTCGAAATTTAAAACCCGAATCAGTTTATGACTTTTTCGTTCAGTAATTTTTGTTTTTTAATTATTATGTGTAAATATCTACTTTTACGAGAGAAAACAAAGGGTGTGTGCGTCCAGAATGATCTCGAAAGTAATCTAAACTACACTGAAGCGAAAAACCAAACGAAAAAATCTAATTAAAATTAAAAAGGGGTAACACACATTCCTTTATCGATCCATTATACTGACCATCTTAATGTCGCTTATTGTGGTAATATCTCTCACAAACAGGTTAATAGTAACTATTGCGGGCCCATCTGTTGAAAATATTAACAAAAACCAACAGTTTTGCTCTTTCATATATTAAGGAAAAGAAACACAACAAGAATATATTAAACAAAAGAATCAGATAGAAAATACGTAGCGAAGTAGTAACTGGACTCAGTTAGTAACAGCAATACACGAATTAATACTAAAATACAAAAGGAAGAAAACTCGAGCGATTCCAGCTGTGTTTAGAAGTAAAATTCCAATAAGAACATTTAAATATATAGAGGAAAACGTATTAATTAAGCCCATAGTAATTTATAACTGTTAAAGGCTTAACTGAACTGAAAATGTTATACCTTAAATCATGATAAATGATCACCGGTCATGACATTATAAAAGCATTGTACATCAAATATGTTTTGATATATTAACAATATCATGTATGAAACAATTAATAAACACAATCCTATTACAAAAATATAAAACAAAAAAGCGCTGCATCGATTGACTTTATAGCGATGACAATTAACTGAACTTATTGCTGAAATATTAACAAGAAACAATAACACTATTCCGGCTTAATGAAATTAAATTATTTATCAAAAATAATTTAATTAAAACAGATAACCAAAACATTAATTTTTAAATAACTATTTCAGTAGTTCACTGATGTAAAACTTAATTAAAACTAAGTAAAAAATAAAATAACATAACCATCAATAAATAATATTAGAAGGTCTTGTATTATAGCATTTATTTATAAATCTAAACACATTATTAAAAATAAACAGTAAATTCCTATTTATAATACTATCTGTAGAAGACTAATAAAAAAACTTTTCATTTTCGAACAAAAGAATGACACGGCCAATGCCTCATCCCACCGCGGTGATAGCTTGAAAGCCCTTTTCATAATTTACTTTTCTCACTTTATCCGCAACATGTTCAAGTGTTTTTTACTCAAAGTTAACGATCAACGTTTTCACTTAATTTTTTTGTCGAGTCACCATGTTCGTTCAATCTTGAGACCCGCTCAAAATGCCTTAAAATAAACCTTTTAATAATTTGCTGTTACTCATAAAGTTCGCTGTTATTTTCGTCACAAACACTTGTACGGTATGTGCGTCGTGATTTTTCGTCATCATGACTTTTAATCATCGAGTTTTTCTTATTCGGTCGTAGTACATTTTTGCCACTTGTCATTAATTATTGAATAAAAAATTATAAAACTAAACGTGATCTTAATACGCCTATTATTAAGATAAAATGTATGCATGATTATAAGTCGAATACTAAATTTGTGGCAAAAAAACTATGACGAAACCGCAAAATGATTATAATAAAATATCTGTAGTTTATAAGGAAATAATTGTTTCCTGAAAATTTGAGATAGCTTTTAAGTGTTTCGATAAACCATTAACTTTAAAGTTTGTCAGTTTCCTAAAATAGGTCGTTTAAATTTGTAAAGTTTAAAATTATTCCCTACTACTAATTGGAATGTTTCAAGCGGTAAAGCGACTAATTAACAGACGTCGCTTAAAATATGACCACCGTCTGATGTTAGGCTAGAATGTGGTCTTCACTGGCAGATGTTACCACAGACATATGTCCGCGTGCAACAATCGCTTCCACTATGTCTAGGTTGTTATACACTCCTATCGCTATCCTGGCTTCATGAGTCTTAAGTGATGGTATTGCCCCAAAAACACATACCAGTTTAATATCACGTTTCAAATGTTATACAAACATCATACTTGGTTTTTTTATGTGTATAATCTCGTCTGTACGCAAATAAATAAAATATCAATTTAAACAAAAATTAAAATGATAATAACATATTTTTTCAAACTAAGCCTGAAAAACGTTAATTTTTTAAAAACATTAAATATTTCCTTCAATTTCCCATATAGTGAATTTATACATCTTGCCCAAAAAGTACAGCGACGGGCGAATTTCTGAATACAAAGACCATGAGTTAAAATTTATCTTTAAAAACATTATTGGATTTGAAAATACTCTTAATAAATTTCTCTCAAAGTCAATTTGAAACTTATATATTAATTTGGTGCTTTGAACTTTAGTAATTAAATTCTAAGCATACAAAATTACTATTATTATATGAACTTAAAAAATCATCGTCCATTCCAATCCTTTTAAAACTATGTATAGAAATTTTTGAAGGTGTCAGGCTCCAATTTTGCATGTAACATTATGTTCACACAAATTGTCTGGTTTAATAACCTACAAAGCCTGTACTTGCTGCATATTATAATCGGAATAAAGACGTAAAACCGTTCATTCATGTGTTTTACATGTCACGCCTGAAAGTCTTTAAGTAGGTTGCTGTTTACCAATAATAAATGATTCAGTTCCTTTCATGACAGGTTTTGTATGATAAATTGTCATATAAGGAATTGTCACAACCTTCCTATGTAGGGTACGTCTACTATTGTTATAATTTTAGAGTTAAAAGTCAATTTAATTGAGATATATGAAGTCTCAAGTCTGTATATATTTATTTTACTTCACTTCATGATTTACCACTCTAAGGTTGATTGCCTGGTAGAGATCACTGCTTAGTGATAAGGCCGCCTTTTGATTTTTTTTTTCTTCTATTCTTTAAATGTATTTTGATTTGTGCAATAAAGATTTATTATTATTATATATTTTTAAAATAAACGCAATAAGTATAAATATATTATCACATATAAACCATAAAATTGTTTCAGTGTGTTACTTAACTAACCACATGAGTAAAGAAGCTACTTAAAACGCCTTACCAGTGCCGTTGATTCCAGAAGGTCGTATGCGAGCGTCGTATCGTCCAGGTCCGAGGATTTGATCCAGGATCTGCTTCTCCTTCTCTCTGAAGTTTATCTTCGCGTTCATGCATCTGTGTTACAATTAGGACATATAGAGACACGCGTATATAATATTTCGCTTATAGGTAATTTTTAATTGAAATACACAACATATTCCCTCTTTTTTCTACTTATTGCATTTGACACGTGTTGAAAAGAGACTTTTCATTATTTTTATACACTGTTAACGCCAGGAGTATTGTCCATGAAGGTGGAATACTCGAGGTGGCTGTGGTCGGCCTCCTTGCTGTCAGTTTGTCTTTTTTCTTAATTTCTGCGACGCTTGATACATTTGACAACGCGAGGACTTTTGCGTCGTGTCCAACCGCGTGAACGTCTAAACGTAAATCAAGTTAAAAAAACCTGAACTAACAAAACTGAAGACCCTGGGATGCGCATCCAACAGTCAATAACCAAGGAACCGTGAGCTGCGTCAGACCGAGGTGAGTCCAGACCCTTTGATTTGTGCTTGCGTCGTAGACAAAGCTCTCTTGTAGTAAGGAAGGAACGAGGCAACTCACCGCACCGCCATACGAACCCTACATCGTGAGGGAATACCTCCTGGCAGCCACATACACAAAAAGCTGAGTATGTAGATACGGCTAATTATAACACTAATTTAAAAATCACATACTTAAGAAGGTTTTTTTTTAATATATGACCATCTAATTTTGGTAGTATAAAGTAAAACAAACTGACCATCAATGTAAGAGGAACACGTAAATATTATTTTAAAGTTTTCAATATTGACAATTATTAAATGAGTCGCTGAGAAGATTTATATTTATTACAATTTATAAATAGACATCAAAGTGTGGAGAAATAAATAAACTGATTTTTATAAATTACCCTTTTTTTTCTGAAACTAAAATACATTTTTATATACTATGTATTTGTATGCTTTATATACCATAAATACTAATATACGACTAAAATAATGTCAATAAAGAGACAGTCTTTGACGCGAGCACTTCCAGAAGAAGCGTATGATCCATCACTATTTCTATTATCGATTAACCTTTACAAATAACTCTATACTATTAATAACTATAATAGTTAAATTTGACTATTTTGCATTGATCGAATTTTAATATAAATAAATTATTTTATTAAGAGATCCAGCTGTCAGTATGCCAGCAGGCAAGTCTGTTGGCACATACCAACTATGCTAATGTAAGAGATATCTACTCAGCATCTCTTCAATATTAAGATACAGTAATGCCCCGCTTTACGCGTCCGGAAAAAATCGCGTTAACTGAAATTCCCGCGACCATAGAGAAGTTGATGACTATATTATGTTTATACGCACTCTTTCGCGTAATGCGGGGCAATTGAGCGAGAAATTTGAATAGTGATACCGCGCATAATGGGGTCGCGTAAAGCGGGGTATTACTGTATCTGTATTTAGTAGCTAGTAGTAGTAGTAGTAATACATGCAGCATCTATCACAAATAAGATCATGAACATTCTTAGAATTAATCTTTAAAAAAACTTTCTTTTGCGTCCTTGTAAAATTACTTAGGCGATGTTGCTTGTTAAGTGACGATTTACGAGATCGGATAATTCCAATAGCCATTCCTAGTTTATAAATATTCAAGGAATATTGCAGTTGCAACTTCCGCAGTGCATAACTATTCAGTGCCCGTTAACATTGCAAATTGACGTCATTGGGCACGTTTACATTTATACATCCCTATTAATATTATAAATGTTTGTTTGTTACGTTTTCACGCAACAACTACTTAACCGATCATCATGAAACTTTGTACACATATTTTTGGAGGTACTAGAAGTAATATATACTATTTTTATTTAAAAAAATATTGGTATTTTACTATAGTTTTCAACTGACTATAGTTTCAGCTGTTTGGAATCATATTGATTGATTTCTATTGAAATGATCTCTGATACTTATTTAATGACTTAAATGCGAGCGAAGCCGCGGGTAAAAGCTAGTACATACATAATTGTATTCATTCCAGTCTTAATAACGATTTAGTTTAAATAACGTTTTCATTTGCATGGACTTACTCCGCAAGGGTGCTGAGATAGATGAGCAGCAATACGAGGAAGGAACATGGTGGCCCCCGGACCTCCATTCTATCACTGAAACAAAAAGGAATTGTTTTTATTGATAGATCCAATGTTTCGAAACTATCACGCCTGCATTTATAGTACCCTGAGGGTTTTTATATTAAAAACACAGCTGTTTCAAATTTAAAATTATGTTTAAATCCTTAGTATGAAAATTAATATAGACTAATCTTCTTCTACACGTATTAATGGCCTTAATAGCAGAGGCGGCTCGTCCTAAAGAGCGCTGGTGCAGTGCACTCCCACGAAAATTACAGAACTTATATTACAGCGGCGTAGATATAGGTAATATAATATACTATTGTATAGGCATAGTAGAATAGAATGAATGTAATGTAAGGATAGTATGTATTATGAAGAAATATAGATTACTTCTGTCATTTTCTTTAGGACGAGCCGCCTCTGCGTTAATAGTCTATTAAAAACCAATGTTGAGTATTCGGGGAAAAACAAAAAAATAAATTATAAAATTCTAATTTACTTAGACTAATCATAAAGCGGACAAGCATATTATGTTGTTTTTGTTTTAATTTGATTGCAAAAAAAAAATAATAGAAAGTTTTTTTTTTAAAGTTCGAATTCCATCGCGTAAAATCAATTCAAAGACAATTACATTTAAATTATAAGTATACAATAACAGTTCCAATTTTAAATTTAAAAACGCGTAAATTAACGCCTTGGCGCTTGTTGAAAATAAAATGAATCCAAGATGCTGCTATACTGTTAAAGTGATTTCTGAAATGTATTTTTGTTCAGAAAAAAAGTTGTAAAGTAACCCGGTAACGTGATCGATGTTGTAATATTTCTGCCGACTCATTGTACATTACAGAAAATTACTTTCAACTAACACCGAGAAGTCAGAACGAGTTGTTCTCCTTTGTTTTGTACACGAACTCGTTTTTAATGGATTGAGTACAGTAAAACCTGCTTAATTGGAATCTTGAGAGACAGTTCAGGTATATAAAAACTCCATAACCGATCACGAATTTACCATGAGTTTCTTTTAACTATTGACTACATAATATTTTCAATTGTTTTATATGAACTAGTAAAACTGAAGTTCAATATTTCTCACTTAAATTCAATAAGATTCAAATAAGACTGAAATTTATTGTATTTTGAGATGAAAATTGTTTATTAGTATAGGCACTAAAGGCGTGCACTTGCTCATCGTTAGTTACATTAAGAAAATATATAATTATGTCCTAATTATGCGACCACATCCATCTAGTGTTGTCCTTGCACGTAGTGATGTGACTTCTATTAATTGAATTAATTTCTAATTGATTTAATTTTGTATATATCGAATAAAAGCTGCAACGTTTGAATGATAAATGAATTATTTATAATTATCTGACGTCATAGTACAGCTATTTCAATATCGACGTTAAAATCTTGTGGCTTACAAATTGTATATTTCTGACAGATAGATAAATGTTTATCTAACAGTTATTTACGCTATGCTTTTGCAAATGCGTAGGCGCATGTGAATAGATTAACAACAAGATGTAGGTATGTAGTTTTTGATGAAATTTGACGTTATTATTCATTCCGAAAATTGTAATAAATATTATTCTAAAATTTGTTTGAAGTTGATAAAAATATTTAACTAATTTTTTTTGCTATTAAAAAACTAATTATTTCTTATGACATAAATCCGTGGCAAAAAGTTGATTAAGTTGCTCAATTACTGGATTAAATATATTCTACACGGCTGGAGGAAATGAGGGGCTGCAGTCACGCAACCCTTAGCTTATAATATTTTGTGCTTCATAAAGTTTTAGACATATTGAAGCTTTTTATTGTAACCGACATGTTTATTGTGATAATTAGCTAAATAGAGTTCATAATAAAAACCACTGTTGTCATAGACCTGGCTTTAAAAGCTCCCACTATGCTTGCTTAATAAGACCCGACTATTTTCAAGCCAATAAGAGATTTCTGAATATGAAAGAAATAAAAAACAAGCCCTTACTTCGAATAATTGGAGGGTATTTAAACTAAAAACACGGTAATGGACTGACCTAAACCACGTTTAGTAATTACCAAAAATTACGCAGCTATGAAAATTATACCGCAGCTTTTTACCGACAAATTGCTCCGGGGTATTGTAGCAAAAAGATTACTTTTTTTCGTATATATAGTGACATATCACCGCTCACATCGACAAAGGTTAGCTGGTAGATAATGCCGATGGCATTAAGCTCGCCTATGCATAAACAAATATTACTGTTTTTTTTGCAATAAAGAATTTATTTATTTATTTATTTATTTATTTATTTATTTATTTATTTATTTATTAAGTTAAAGTATAATACTTTTTTTGTACAGAAAACTAATATTAAATTGTTCATGAAGTTAAAATTTTCGTTTAATTAAAATTCTATATAAAATGATTATTTTTGGACGTCTTCCTTGTACTATTGTTACACGAAATGTTAGCTAATATCATATATATATGACGTATATATTAACATTTTTTATAGTGGTGTTTGACTAGGTTTTGTCTGGTTAAATTAGAATGAAGTATAACACTAACCTCTACTATGCCTGCTTGAGAAACTAAACTGGGAGGCTACTCAGGCGAACTTCGGACGAAAATACGCGGCGTTTCCTACTCATTACGGATTTGACAGTGACTTTACGACGGTTTGGCTACTCAGGGCTTATTTTACGGACGTTTGATAAAAGTTTTTACGGGCTTATATGTCAAAATTCACAAGCTACAGAGGTGGCGGCCGTATCACGAAACTTCGGATATGCCTGAGTAAATCCCCTGATCTCAAAAGGTGACTTACCAATTTTTAGTTTTCACATATTTTTCAATAAAATAAGCGTATAACAAGATGGAGTCACGCGAAAATTAAATCAAGGCATGGTCGTTGTTGACGGAAGTTAGCCACCGGATGTAGTTGACTACAGCGCCGTAATGGGATAAATTGGAACTACAAGTTTACTTAGCTACGTAAACAGGGGCCTTTCAAGTAAACAATTTCAGTGTAAATAACTTTTTTTTGCTTTTAGTGGATAGACAATACCGAATTTCTTTTGATGTTTTTTTCGCGAGGGTTTTTATTCCTTATGAATATACATATTCTTCGGTCTGTTAGTTATGAAATAAATACTAATAAAATACTTTTTCTAGTTCACTTATTTCAAGAATATTTGATTTAATTTCAGACTCGTCACGATGTCTGTAAAATTTTTTAAACGACAGATTAAAATGTTTTTAGTAATATTCAGAAATTTCAGTGTCGTTTTAGATAAACGACACTTTTGTTTATTTGCCTATTTTTTATTAATAATAAAATTAATATGTGGCGGTTGTCTCTACAAATTAAGAAGATTTTAGAATTTTGACATTTGATATGTCATGTTGTCTTTTGTTCTTCTTCCGTGTCAATTTGCATTGCGATGATTATATTTTCAATCTATTTTAATCTGCGTCGTTATTTCACATGTTGTTTCTTTAAAAATATATGTCTTGATCTAGAATAGAAATCGGGACCTATAATATAAATTACTTTTTTGTATGTTACAATACTTTAAATTATATTTGGCTCAATATGGGATCTATATGAATTTTGAGCGTTTAAAATCACTGTCTTTGGTAATAAAAGAAATAATTAATAATTTACGAAAATTTTGTATAAATTGAACTGTGGCATCTCAAACCACAATTGTAGATATCCATTTTTCCAAATTAAAAATAAATTTGACTTTGTAAAGTAATTTTTAAAGATATATACATAACGTACTAACTAACATAGATAAGAGACTGCTATGTCAATGTTACGATTGCTAAAAATTCGTATATTTGCGTAGCAGCTAAAAGCAATATTATATTTCAACTAAAATACAGTGAGAAAGAAAAATAATAAAGTAACTTTTAAAATATCCGCAGAAAATACATTTTCCCGCCTACGACAGAAATGAATGATGGAGACCAATATTGGCAGCCAGAGCAACCAATGAATAGTTCAAGAAAAAAATAGTGTTTTCCTCTTTTTTGTTTTGTTATGACATTGTAAAAATTTGCCAGTGTCAAAGTAATATCACATAAATAAAACAGTCATATATAGCTTTATTAATTCGTACAATCGCTACTTGACTTCAAAGAGAATTTTCAAAGGAAAACCTACGGTTTATTTAAGACTATATATATACCCCTATACAGCAGCTAGTCTTCTACTTCATAGTAGATTTATTATTATGACGTTAGTATATAAATGGACAATGCCAGTATGCAGGCGCTAAACCAAATATTTGTATTTATTTTGACGAGTAAAAGCGCTCTATTAAAGCTCAATTACTAAAAGTAAATACAAAAATTACATACGGTTCTTATAGTTAAGGAAATAATTCAAAAACGCCAGTGAGATGTAATGTAATTTAATTCTGCGTGTCACCGATAGGATCGCATTGATTCGCTCTATATATAATTTTTTTTGAAAATAGTTGAGTTTTGCCATGTTAAAGTCCGTACTAGCATTTCTCATAATAATTTTAAAAATTATTTATTTATTTATTATTAAAGTAAAGTAAAAGCATATTTAAATTAGGTATAAATCTTTAATATATTTTCTTAATAATTATCATCTCAATAAATATATCACGTTCATTTAGTTAGAGCGACATTTGAAGTAACTATTTTTAATGTTGTATTTCACGTTTATTTGCAATTTATATATTTTGTCTTCCCTTTAAACTAATTCCACCTTTCGCCACTGCAATGTTATATCTTCAAACACCCGCCAAAACTAACTATGAAATGGATTTACTATTTATTTAGCACAAAAATACCTGACTATTGTACATTGTGTTTGGGTTATTGCCAAAACTTGATCATTTGCAATAGCATACGATTTTGACAATTGTTTTTTCTCGAATTTACACTCTTTTATTTTTGTTTGTTGAATATTCGGCGATGACAATATAAAGGATGCGCCTCATAAAGAGCTATAAGATATGCTTTAAATGATAATTATTTCAAGATATATTTTAAGGTTACTAGTGACCACACACAGCTTGGTCATTGAAATCATCAATCATTGAAAAAAAACAGAAATTTTATTTTAGGCCAGTATATATTTATATATGTATATTAATTATAGTTATGGAAATAATTAATTTAATTCTGTTTCGCCACGATCAAAGTAAAATGCATATAGTATTTTAAACTAACTACTTAAAACTTACGCTACAGTAAAAGTATAATTAATTTAAATATATATCAAAAATAATAATGCCAAAATTGCACCCAGATGACATTTCAAAGTTACCTATTTAAATTCCAACGTGCAAAAACTGAATACTCAATTATAAATAAACAGCATTTCCCTTGCCAAGCGCCAGAAAACACTCACAAATCGAAATACATTATCCCTGAGATGCATTCACAGGGTTTAAAGTCACTTTTAAATTTACCGTATTATATTTATAAGTAGACAAACGCATCGAACGACCGATCGAGACCAGAGTATGATTTACACTAAACGCGAGATTCCAATCGGTGAAATAAAGTCGCTCATACACAATGTTCGGATAGCGCAAGTGTAGTGAAGTTAGTTAGAAATGATTTTGAAGTTGCGCAGGTCATGCCGTTCGTTTTATTTTGTCGCTACGTGTAGTGGGCGCTATTTTTTTAAATTATAAAATGCTTGATGCAAATACGTCTGTTACATCGACTAAAAAATACAGTACTATGTACAGAAACTATACAGTACTACTTCTACAATACTAATCAATCACATCAATCATGTGGGCATTTTCAATTCTATTTCAATACTTCGTGATGATATATGAAACTATGGTCAAACTAGTGAGATGTAAAACTCAAAACACTTTCTTTGTTATTTATATTTGTCCACATGTCAGTAGTGACTGAAATTGCAGCTCGTTGTAAAGTTGAGGAATGATGTTCAAGTAAGACATACTGGCACAGTAAAATTTAAATTTAAATATTGTTTAAAATATTATTTACATTTATTAAGAAATTATTAAATAAATGAGAAATTAATTATAAATAATTTAAACCCATGTAGATTAATTCGCCGAACTTTTCTTTATTTTGATTAATATTGATTAATATATGTTTTAAAGCCTGTAGTTTTCAAAGGTAGTGTTAAATTAGTAAAACCGAACCTGGCAACTGTTCATGGCGTGTCATAACTTCTATTTTCAGCGATTTCCCACACGCCCATGTTAACCTTTAGTTTTTTTTAGGTTATTAATCTTAGGTTAACTTAATCGTTTAATTTAAACTTTTTAATGATAAGTTTTATATATTTTTAAAATTCCATTTACAATTATAAAAAAAATATTACATATATGTGCTGTTAATATATCATTTTAAGAAAATTATTTAGAATAAAAAAATATGTAACAATCAAATAGACCAATATTTAAATATAGAATAAACTGTTGTTTTAATCTTTTTTTTGTTATAAATGGCGTCTCCCATTTTAAATCAAAATTTAAAAAAAGCTTAAAATTTTCATTTTTCAATAACACTAAAAACTTACCTTAAAATGCCATCTCGTTGTTGATGGATATTGTCACCACTTTTCCTGAATTTCCAGCAGTCTGCTTAAACGTTCCCGTCCCTGGGTGTATCCGGCCGCTCGGGGGTTCCAACTGCCAGGTTAAGGGTGCGGGGAGAAAATGTCGGGAGCTTTATCGATTTATATACGGCGCAGCCTCGCACTGGACCAACCTCTACCATGAAACTGAAAACGGTGTAGAAACGAATCGCGATGTTTTGCATCGTACGAAATAAATATGTTTGTACATTGCTGGGATTTAAATTTATTTATTTATTCACATGGTACGTTATTGACATTTCATAGTAGAAATCATAAATCAATCGTCTTGTATGATATATATTTTAAGGCGTGGGTAGTTATATAATTAGTCCTTGCATTAAGATAATCATAATTCACTATCAATAATAATATTAATAGTTTAATTTTAATTGATTTACAAAACATAGTTTAAATATTCATAAAAAATATTAAGATATATATATTATACTAGCTATTACCCGCGGCTTCGCTCGCATTTAAGTCATTAAATAAGTATCAGAGATAATTTTAATAAAAATGAATCAATATGATTCCAAACAGCTGAACTATAGTCAATTGGAAACTATAGTAAAAAATTAATTTATTTTTAAATAAAAAGTATCCTATGTTACTTCTAGTACCTTCAAAACAAACAAAGTTTCATGATGATCGGTTAAGCAGTTGTTGCGTGAAAACGTAACAAACAAACTCACATTCACATTTATAATATTAGTAGGGATATGCATTAAAGAAGACTATTATTATATGATTATTAGATTAATTATATCATTCCATTTATAGCTATCAAAAAATCAGTACGCAACTATTTTAATTGTTTTTATTTTATTTAAAAGAAAATCCGTCACTTCTCAAGCTTTTACCTGTAATAAATAAAATAATAAGTACAAAAACAAAACTTAGATATTATTTTCTTCTATCAGCTAGATATTTTCTGTTCCAATATTTAATCATAATAATGTAATTGTTTTACGCTGTTTAAATCTGAAACTTATTTATTCGGTTCTAGCGCTTTCTAGCGAAAAAAAAGGCTGATTTCATGTTGGAACAAAATTAATTAGTGTGTAGAATAAATTAGACGCTTGGTGCCCCCTAGGTAAAACCACCTATCTATAATTCCATCATCCTAAGACAGCATCACCAATTATCTGTCAACTTGGATGGTGTAAGTATAGTATAGTATAGTATAGTATAGTATAGTATAGTATAGTATAGTATAGTATAGTATAGTATAGTATAGTATAGTATAGTGGAAGTAATTATACCCCATCTATTTATCTGTAGTTCCAGTTATCTTCGCTAGTAGACATATATATAGATAGAGGTATAACAAAAGAAAACTATAACGCTTTAGTTAGTCTTGTGTTAATACTGCATCTAATGTTAAGCGACTCTGACGGTCCACTAGCGGAGAGAAATGGAACTACAGATAAATATATTTACTAAGAGAGAAATGTACAGAATCCAATTACAAAATCTCAATAAATATATAAATATAACATAGTGGGTGTGTTCTGCTATTTACAGATTTAACTTCCACTTCCAATCCTTCAGGCATATTTAAATTATTATTATTATTAGATGGATTGCAAAAAAAAACTTTACTAGTAGCTGATAAAATGGTTAAAATGAAATTTATATAGGTAGGAATTGCTCTAAGTCACATTGTACTAGAATAACGTTTAAATATATTTTTTTTATTTGTGCGGTTTATTGTATCGTTTTGTTTAATGATTTAAATCCTATATTAAAAAAGTTTTGCAATTATCAAAATAAAATAGGTATAACGATAATTGCTAAAACTATCGACAAAATGTTATAAATCGATTACGTAATTATAAATACAAATTAATACATTAATTGTTTAGTATTTTTTAAAGATACATACATATTATGTATTATTTTAAATCATTAAAATTATGCAAGTGATTTTATACTCCAGTTTAAACCACACATCAAACAATGTTCTAAAAACCACCGTCGATCGCTACAAGCTGCTAGCGAATTGACAGGCATCGCGTGTTCAAACTAAATTCTAAGCTTTTATACTGAAATTATACAACATTCTTTTGTTTACGTTGAATTTCGGGAACCATGCGAAATACCTACAGAACGAGTGGCTATGTGGAGACTCATACTAACCATATACCTTCGCGGCAAGCTCCAAAACTTATGAAGTGGGCTTATCACGAATTTAGTCTGGCTTTCGAATCGAGCTGTTACAAGTAAAACGGATCCGTTAGCAATCGGGATCATGAATTTTTACTAACGACTAATGAGCACCAGCAATCTATCGAATGAACGAAAGATCGAGACGTTCGAAAATTAACAAAAAGTATCTAAAATATTGTAGTTCCAAATCCGCACGCAGTGGCGCTGCTCAAATTTTCATACAAATCGCTTCAAGCGAACTCGGTTCGAAAGCCAGACTAAAATTCGTGATAAGCCCACAGGTTATAAAGTAAAGTTAAAAACAATATAGAAAAGAAGGTACGAATATATTCATGAGACTCAATCAACTTTATTTGTATTGAATAAAGGCCGAACGCC